>JAJSOF020000027.1:102095998-102178498 GCA_025594305.2 Periplaneta americana
AAAGAAATTACCCCCAAACTAAATTCAGCTTGTTTTGCTATCAGATCTATGCAAAAGATAGTAAATATCAATACCTTAAAAACAATATACTTTGCATACTTCCACTCGGTAATGAGTTTTGGAATAATATTATGGGGAAATTCCACAGATAGTAACAGTATATTTCTATTACAAAAAGAGTAATTAGAATAATAGTAGGTGCGAAATCTAGGAGTCGTGTAGGACTATTTTAAAAAAACTACAAATAATGCCCATGGCTTGTCAGTATATCTTTTCATTAATAGTCTTCCTCGTATGTAATCGTAAAAACTTTGTAACTAATTCAACAGTTCATAGCATAAATACACGTCAAAAAAATGACTTTCATACTCCATCGGCAAGTCTATCGTGCTATTAAAAACGAGTGCGTTATATGGCAGTAAAAATTTTTAATAGCCTCATTATCGATATAAAAATGAAACTCAAAACATAAAATTATTTAGTGCCAAATTAAAGAAGTACCTAATTTCTCACGCCTTCTATTCTGTAGGTGAATTCATGACATTCAATAACGCTTCATGAAATTGATACTAAAACTATGTGTTGTACTAGTAGACTATATTGTAAATCTCGTCTGTATATATTTCATCTAGACTGTGACTATAAATTAAGATTTTATAATAGTATTAAGTTTTTTGACTTGTTCCATATTCTAGCTGTAAGCATGTATGAATACCATGGAATGTTAATAAATACAATAAAATACAATACAGCATGTGACATGACAGGCGGTATTCGCTTCTGGTTTATTCAATCCTCTTCTTTTTTATTCTTAAGTTATGTTAAATGAAAATAGCGTTTATGCTCGACTATGCCGAAATATAGTAATTATACACCCGGTAGTAACCCTTTAATGCACCTCATTAAAGTACACCTATTCATTATAGTTCAGTTATTCAGCCAATGAGAAATCACCATTGTACCATTATAAAAGCGCAAGTATCGATTGTTCTTCGATATGCAATCGAAAGACAACTAGCGAAACGTCACGGTGGCTGGAAATCCAATATTGTCGCAGAAGGTTATGTTCTGTTACTATAATGATTAGCGTCAATTGTAAATAATATTCAAATAAATTTAATTTGTCCTCTCGTTTTTCAATTCTAAATCAATTTCCAGGTTATATCAAGATTAATGTTCATGTTATTCTCTAGATTATATCAAGGTCAATGACATTCGACCTCGGAAAAAATCAATACTTTCGCGTCTGCGCACATCTCACAATTTAGAAGGTCAGTTCCGCTACTCACTTAGATAAACATAACATGAATACTTATGAATAATTTCAAGTTAGAAATATGGTCGAGCATAAAAAGTCGCATGAAACTTGCCTATAATGGTAATTAAGACGCTCGTGTGAAAATTATTAAACTCGCTTGCGCTCGTTTCATAAACAAACATATTCGCGTCTTAATTACTACCAATATAGGCTCGTTGCATAATGCACTATTATTTTATTTTATTGTTAACTTTTTGATATACTGTATGCTTCAAATAGTGGAGGTACGATTTCAGATTTACACGATGTTCAACACGGTGCGAGACTTTTGGGGCTCTATACAGTATAATAGATGTAAAATCATCCTTCGTTTGGAGCCATGAGGAAAGGCAGAGAAATTGCAACCTAACTGTGGATCCGTTAGCAGTCTTGGAAAACATACCTTCGTAACGGATTTATCAGATTTCTCTTTCGCTTCTCTAAGATGGAACTAATACTTGGCCCCAAACGTTGAATGCTTCTACATCTACGACCTAAAGAAGCTCAGCGAAGAGCAATGTCATACACCTAGAAAAAACACGCGATAGACTATATACAGAGTGATTCACGAAATTCTCCCCCGGCTTACGGAGGTGATTTCTGGGGTTATTTGAAACAAAAATGTCAATAAATTAATAGGATAACATTCATAATTAAAGGAGTTACAATACATTTTTGAAACGCGTCATAGTGAATGGAGCGCTAGGCATGTTTGTTGCCATAACTACAGTACGTGCACCTTTAGATTAATATATCTGGAAGTGAATGAAAGACATCGTGTATCATGTTAAGGTACAAACACGCGAAGAGTTGCTTCAACGCATTCTGGATGCCGTGGCAACAATAGGAAATAAACGTGTGAAGCTGCGAAATGCTACACGCGCGGTTCACACCCGTGCGGACTATTGCCTTGAGATTCAAGGAGGCATTTTCAAAAATATGATGTAAATCCACTCTAAATGAAAGAGACTGATACATAAACGATCAATAGTTTGTATTTTAATTATTTTATGCATTTTTGTCACTGAAATCCTGAAATAAAAGTATTTTTCTGCCGAAATTACGAATGTGATCCAATTAATTTATGTTCATTTTTGTTCCAAATAACCTCAGGAATTACCTCAATAAACCGCGAAAGAAACTTCGTGAATCACCCAGTATATAGTCTATCGTGTGTTTTTTCTAGGTGTATGACATAGGGGTTTAACATTTCCACAAGAAATCTATGCATAAAAACAATGAAGAAATACTTGTAACTTAATAAGTGGACCATGGTTAGAAATTAGCAGGCTTGGCAAATCGTAAAACAAGAGAACATTATTTCTGGTTCGTTCTTTTTTTGTTTCTTTGTTTCGTTGTTTCTTTTTTATTCTTTCTTTCTTTCTTTCTTTCTTTCTTTCTTTCTTTCGCCCTTGGTAGCGTAGTTGGTATAGCGCTGGCCTTCTATGCTCGAGGTTACTGGTTCGATCTCGGCCGAGGTCGATGGCATTTAAGTATGTTTAAATGCAACAAGCTCATGTCTAGATTTACTGGCATGTAAAAGAACTCCTGCGGGACAAAATTCCGGCACATCCGGCGACGCTGATATAATCTCGGCAGTTGCGAGCGTCGTTAAATAAAACATAATTTCATTTCATTTTATTTTAGTAGGTTATTTTACGACGCTTTATAAACATCTTTGGTTATTTAGCGTCTGAATGAGATGAAGGTGATAATGCCGGTGAAATGAGTCCTGGGTCCAGCACCGAAAGTTACCCAGCATTTGTTCATATTGGGTTGAGGGAAAACCCCGGAAAAAACCTCAACCAGGTAACTTTCCCCGACCGGGAATCGAACCCGGGCCACCTGGTTTCGCAGCCAGACGCGCTGACCGTTACTCCACAGTTGTGGACTTTCTTTCTTTCTTTCTTTCTTTCTTTCTTTCTTTCTTTCTTTCTTTCTTTCTTTCTTTCTTTCTTTCTTTCTTTCTTTCCTCACTCTTACTTGTTTCGTACTTCATCTGTTTGTCTACCTGTCTCGTTGTCTAGTAGCAGCATGCTTCTAATTGAGCCTCGCGAAGTGTTTCTGCTGATGGGGACGCTTGCCGGCCGCGTCATGATGCACTGACTGACTGACTGACTGCATTCAGGGCACTTGACAGCTCGTTCTCGTTCATTATGCTCGGCTGACTTGATCTCTTGACGGCCTGCGCTGCGTTGGCGTTTAAACCCATAACACAGCGGATGTGGACCTATGTGTCCGGAGTTCACTTCCGGGACCGGCTGTTCTACTGTGGATTTCAACCTCTGTATGTACAAACCACGCTAAACTTTTTACTTCTTGATAAAAATCATAGGCCTTCTTATGTCTAAAAATATAAAATGATCTGCAGTTCACGAGAAGAGGAATCATTTTGAAAGTCGTTTATAATATTAATATGTTTATAATAATAATAATAATAATAATAATAATAATACTTACTTACTGGCTTTTAAGCAGCCCGGAGGTTCATTGCCGCCCTCACATAAGCCCGCCATTGGTCCCTATCCTGAGCAATAATAATAATAATAATAATAATAATAATAATAATAATAATAATAATAAAAAGGTAAAAGGTAAAGGTAAAGGTATCCCCGTAACATGCCATGAAGGCACTTGGGGGCATGGAGGTAGAGCCCCATGCTTTCCATGACCTCGGCACTAGAATGAGGTAGTGTGGTCGGCACCACGCTCTGGCCGTCTTTTACCCCGGAAAGACCCGGTACTCAATTTTATAGGAGGCTGAGTGAACCTCGGGGCCGTTCTGAAAGTTTGGCAACGAGAAAAATCCTGTCACCACCTGGGATCGAACCCCGGACCTTCCAGTCCGTAGCCAGCTGCTCTACCAACTGAGCTACCCGGCCGCCGTAATAATAATAATAATAATAATAATAATAATAATAATAACTAACTGTGGTAACTTTCGAGGAATATCACTTCTGTTGAGAAGTTTAACTCCATATGTAGATTAAATTATTGGGGATCATCAGTGTGGTTTTAGGCGTAATAGATCAACTATTGACCAAATATTTTGTATTCGACAGATAATGGATAAAAATGGGAGTATAAGGGTACAATGCATCAGTTATTCATAGATTTCAAAAAGGCATATGACTCGGTTAAGAGAGAAGTTTCATATGATATTCTAATTGAATTTGGTATTCCCAAGAAACTAGTTCGATTAATTAAAATGTGTCTCAGTGAAACTTACAGCAGAGTCCGTATAGGCCAGTTTCTGTCAGATGCGTTTCCAATTCACTGTGGGCTAAAACAAGGAGATGCACTATCACCTTTACTTTTTAACTTTGCTCTAGAGTATGCCATTAGCAAAGTCCAGGATAACAGAGAGAGTTTGGAATTGAAAGGGTTACATCAGCTGCTTGTCTATGCGGATGACGTGAATATGTTAGGAGAAAATCCACGAACGATTAGGGAAAACACGGGAATTTTACTGGAAGCAAGTAAAGAGATAGCTTTGGAAGTAAATCCCGAAAAGACAAAGTATATGATTATGTCTCGTGACGAGAATATTGTACGAAATGGAAATATAAAAATTGGAAATTTATCTTTTGAAGAGGTGGAGAAGTTCAAATATCTGGGAGCAACAGTAACAAATATAAATGAAACTCGAGAGGAAATTAAACATGGAATAAATATGGGAAATGCCTGTTATTATTCGGTTGAGAAGCTTTTATCATCCAATCTGCTGTCAAAAAACCTGAAAGTTAGAATTTATAAAACAGTTATATTACCGGTTGTTCTTTATGGTTGTGAAACTTGGACTCTCACTTTGAGAGAGGAACATAGGTTAAGGGTGTTTGTGAATAAGGTGCTTAGAAAAATATTTGGAGCTAAGAGGGATGAAGTTACAGGAGAATGGAGAAATTTACACAACACAGAACTGCACGCATTGTATTCTTTGTGGAAACGAGATAAATCTCTAGTTCACTGCCGGGTTCGCTAATTTATTGTTATAACTCATAACGCCAACACTCACTTAACCATTCAGAAGGGACGTTACTCGCATTTCTTCTCTGAGAATCGAAACCTGTGCTTCTGGCTCTGTAGCCCAATGTAATACAGTTCCTCACAAGCGGACGGAATACCATTCTGCGTATCCAGATATGCATCTTAGATTCTAAATTAATTCAAGGCCAAAGGTAGAGTTTATACATCTTGTGAGGTTGTTTCATATTCACAAGGGTTTGTTTCTTCCCCCTTTGCAACACGTCTCTATTACACCGACCCCCACATTTATTGCAGGGTTTAAAGGGTTAATGGCTAGTGTTAAGGTTATTACAAGTTATGGGCCTTGTACAAAAGGGGTCTGAATTTCAAATGATGGAAGCCATACTCTGAATACAACTTAGAACCCGTTTACTACAGGATTCTAGATGTAAAGGACGCATATGGCTTCCGTATTCATTTATGCACTCACACACTCAAAAGCGATTTATGGAGTTTCAATGGTCTGTCATGGAATTCTATTCACCTCTTTCTTATAATCTGTTGCAGTAGTCCTTCATCTATATGTTTTAATGTAATCCTTAGCGAGACAACCCATAAAAGGCTAAGACCTACCAGCAGGTTGTTGGCTCACGTTCACATACCTCAACAGAGGTGGACGATCATCCAACCAGTACGGGGGTAACGTGTGATGAGCACGATGGTTCCCTAGCCGTTATAGCTGTTTTATAAACTGGACTTCGCTGCCTAGCGTAGCTTGCCAAATTCATCACGTCGCTGGGTGGCACTGGTCTCATACAGTGGCCGAAATTTCACCAGAAAATTTATTCTCCATAGGGACTAGACTATGACGCTATGGCGCGAAACGCATATGTTTTAAAGGTCCCGAAATTTAACAGTTAACATTGATGTTTGGGTTGTGAAGAACATGTTTGATTTTCTAACCTTCTGGCATTAAATTTTTACCACGGTTGTAACTACCTAAGGGTTTCATTCTCACGAAGGCATTCCACGAGATGTGGAAAGTTCACGTACCGGTACTGATTCTTTCTGTCGTTACAATACATGGATATCTAAAAAAAAAAAAAAAAGTATCATGCCTTAATAAACCTCCTGAACATCTTTCAGAAATGCTGTATTCAGAATTTAAAGTATTTGACTTTCATCAAATTTATAACAATGTATTACTGAATTTCGTACACAAAAACCGAAACAGATCAGACCACATATGCTTGGCAGTTCCTAAATGTAGCTTCTAATCACAGTAGCAACTTCGGTCCAAGGCTTTATAACATGATAATAGGTAAATTCCCAAACATACAATTTGCTAATGCTCCTTATTTAAAAAAAAATTAAAAATTGCTGTTAAGAGAGAAAATTTAAAGTTCAATTATTGTGATATGTGTTTTTTCTTATTCTTTTTTTCTTTTATTACTTTTTACTCTGTTATTCAATAAAATTTATAAACTTATGTGGAATCCACGAGTATGTATGTATCTGTGTGTGTGTGTGTCTATCTTTGTTATGGCAATAAATTATTATTATTATTATTATTATTATTATTATTATTATTATTATTATTATATCTACTACTAGTGGCTTGTGCAGCAAATGCTGCAAAGTAAGTTCATTAGATGTTCAAATAAACATTTTTCAGATTTATTTTCAATGAAGAATACTAGACATTCGGAAAGTTATTTGGTTCCATAACAATCAAAGATACTCTCTCTCTCGAGCCAATACTGAAGAGAACCACGCATATAAATATATACACCACACCGCCATTAAATATATGAAAAAGGCCCAACACCACTTGATTAATAATTATAAAAATAGTTGATTTTTAATAATATTATTATCTTACGTAAGTTTTGTAGCTTTCAGTAACATATAGGCCTACTATATAGCCGCTACTCAGTAAAATATAGAAATCAAAATCTAATTGCAGTTGTTCTCTACATCTACTTATATAACCACAAAACGTTTGACTTTCATCAATATAGCATTAATATGTATAATTAATGAAAAATAGTCACATCATGGCATTAACTACAATAATATTTCATTTCTAATGGTAATAATGTCATCAAATCACCTCAGGTTTTGTAGTTTTTAATATCCAATACAAGCTGTACCCAGAAAATTACAATCCACAGAATCGAACATGTAAATTATTTTTAGTAAGTTAAGTTTTTAATAACCAATTTAATTTGAGCTGTAAATATGTATCATTCTTGCAGATCATAGCCTTCGTGTAATATTGTTTACTGTAGTATGTGTTTTGTTTTATTCTGAAATGCAACACGTCCGACTTGATGCTCGCTTTGCTTCTCCTTTACAAAATGCTAGTAGCTAGTTCTCAAAACTGACGACAGATGGATTTTGGAAAATAGGAAAATTATATTTAAAAATTGACATTTCACTGAAAACTACAATTTTTCCGAAAAACTTTGAGTTCCAGCTGCAAAATGATGGGTCATTTATTAAAATCCGTCCAGCCGTTTTCCCGTAATTTCCATTACCAGTTCAAATATATATATAGATTATCCACATTCGTTCAATAATGATAATTTTTAAAATATTAATTTATAGTAATTATTTAAAATAAAAGTATCATCATTCAAAGTAGCCTAGATTTTAGAATCCATAGATCACAGCAAGTTATTTATTGCTATGGTAATCTGTTTATGTTTACTATATTTACTTACTTACTTACAAATGGCTTTTAAGGAACCCGAAGGTTCATTGCCGCCCTCACATAAGCCCGCCATCGGCCCCTATCCTGTGCAAGATTAATCCAGTCTCTATCATCACACCCCACCTCCCTCAAATCCATTTTAATATTATCCTCCCATCTACGTCTCGGCCTCCCCAAAGGTATTTTTCCCTCCGGCCTCCCAACTAACACTCTATATGCATTTCTGGATTCGCCCATACGTGCTACATGCCCCGCCCATCTCAAACGTCTGGATTTTAAGTTCCTAATTATGTTAGGTGAAGAATACAATGCGTGCAGTTCTGTGTTGTGTAACTTTCTCCATTCTCCTGTAACTTCATCCCGCTTAGCCCCAAATATTTTCCTAAGCACCTTATTCTCAAACACCCTTAACTATATTTAAGTTTGATATAGGCTTAGCTGCAAGTGAGGGTTATTTACCACACTGAATGCTGTTCTGAGTTGATTACTAAACTCAATGCGGTAATCAATTTCGTTACCATGGTGAAATAAGTGTGGATGAGTAGGCGTTATCAAACGATCATGAATTCAATAAATGAATACAGAATGTGTTCGTGATATTGTGCAATTAGAATTCCACCACTCATCTTACATGATTGTTACATATCACTTTCTATGAACACTTCTATTTTGCGATGGAATTGTATTTTCATTAATATGAACTCTACTTTAAACAAACCTTATAACTGTCTTTTAAATAACACTCACTGTACATTTTAATCGGAAAACAAAATTAAAATATCATACTATATTTACTTGTAGTTGATATACCATTTGTAGGTCCAATTCTGAATTTTTTTAGTAACTACTTCAACTTACGGAAGTTTGCTGATGTGTAAAAGAATCGTTAGCACAAAGAAGAAAACAAACAGCATTCTCCAAGAAGGCAGGGAAGTTCTTAGCCCCAGAAAGAGGAAAAAGCCAAATTGTATTTCTCTCGTCGTCAGAGCAGGGGTTCAGTGACAGCCACGTTCGTATTTTTCTCTGGACAATTGAGTCTCCAATTATAGTTTACCGAGACAGAAAATGAAAGCGGAAGTCTTGGGCTGTGGCCGTAATAACCACGCTGGAACAAGGCAGGGAGATAACAACCATGTGTGTCACATGCTGTTGAGTCTCCCACTCTTTACACCACGTCTTTTAACTCGTAGCTACAACTCACGGCTTTAGCTAGTTCGTTGTAATCATAGTTGGAATACAGCTTAAAATATTATGTTTAAAGATTAAATCTTCCTTCATTGATGATAAAGTGGGAGAAGAGAATCTAAAAAAAAATCTGTAGATAATATTCGCGTTCTTTGAAATTATTTTCTGGATTTATAAATGAATATAATGATGGGCTGAATACAATGAATATAGACTATGAATCTGGTGTGATAGTTAGGCCTACTACTGCTACCACAGTACTTTGTCTTTTCGGGATTTACTTCCAAACCTATCTCTTTACTTGCTTCAAGTAAAATTCCCGTGTTTTCCCTAATCGTTTATGGATTTTCTTCTAACATATTCACGTCATCCGCATAGACAAGCAGCTAATGTAACCCGTTCAATTCCAAACCCTCGCTGTTATCCTGGACTTTCCTAATGGCATATTCTAGAGCAAAGTTAAAAAGTAAAGGTGATATTGCATCTCCTTGCTTTAGCCCACAGTGAATTGGAAAAGCATCAGATAGAAACTGGCCTATAATAATAATAACAATAATAATAATAATAATAATAATAATAATAATAATAATAATGATGATGATGATGATGATTTATTTTAGCTGGCAGAGTTAAGGCCGTAAGGCCTTCTCTTCCACTCAACCAGCAAAAAGTGTATATACATATGCATGAACTTACAAGGAATTCAACAATTTGATTTAGATGAGAGTTACATGTATACAAGAGTTATTTACGAATTAAACAACAAAATACTATGAACTATTAATTAAACACTGAAATAAACTGTGTAGCAGAATTAAGCTAAAATACCTAGAATGTTAATATATTTCAAATAGTATTAGATAATAGAAAGAGATTATTATGAGACAATTTTGAAAATACAGCACAATCAGGATGATGTCTAAAAAAAGGAGTAACAATGTAGTCAGTGATGGTTTAAATCAGTATGATTGGAGTGAAATGCTAATAAGGTAATCTTTTAAGCTGTTCTTAAAGATGTTTATTGTCTTGCAGCCCCTAATACTTTGTGGCAAGGACTCTGCTGTATGTTTCACTGAGACACATTTTAATTAATCGAACTAGTTTCTTGGGAATACCAAATTGAAGAAGAATATCATATAAAACTTCTCTCTTAACCCAGTCATATGCCTTTTTGAAATCTATGAATAACTGATGCACTGTACCCTTATACTCCCATTTTTTCTCCAATATCTGTCGAATACAAAAAATTTCGTCATCACGGATACTATAACTTATACAGGGACATCATTTTATTTTTACTTCAATTTTTATTGTACCTGAGTTTTTGAATGTACTTCACTCCCACCCCTTCTACTAATGAAGTTCCACGGTCCACCAGACAGAATCAAGGCCGCATAATAGTAAACAGAACTGAGTGAGTATAGTACGTTCCAGAAATATGTTCACGTTTTCCAGTGACGAAAGAGCTTTCAATATTGAACCATATTTTCGCACAGGTACTGTCCGTTTGCCTACGTCGCATCCCGGTTTCCCCCACCTGCATCTGCACGCCCCTCTGTAAAAGCTGGGCTGTCTTAGCTCTTTTCTGAAAACATTAGGAATTGGACGTTTACGTAATATTATACAACTGTTTAAAATACTTAAATAAAAGTGCCTCGTTAAGTAATTCTCTGTCACGTGATTTTCCCCCTTCTACGATCCTGCGGCATAACCACTTGGACGGACAGTAGATAGTATGTCTGAGTAATTTTATCTTTTCGGATCGGGCAGAAGTGAAGATTGAATTTACAGTACGTAAGATACTCTTTTATAGAGTAGGTACAGAATTATTTCAACATGAGTTACTAGTACGAAGGACGAAACTGTCAATTAGAATTAGATGCAATAGTCTATAGTGCGATAATATGCACAAAAGATCTGAAGCCTGTATCGAAATGAACGGCCACCATTTTCAAAAATGTGTTTAAATATCCATATTATGGTTATTTTTCAATTGAACTTCATTCTCTATATTGTACGGTAATGTGCTATAGACAGTATAATATACACTGCATAATGAATACGTTCGCATGGATAGCTCAGTTCGTGAGTAAAAATAGTTATTGTTAATACAGTACTGTATTTTGATTAAACAAAAACCTAATGAAAATTATCGAACTCAAAATTGTGATATTTCCTAGTTTACGTAAATGGACGAACTACTTTTCTTCCCTCCTATACTTAGTAAAGTGATTTGTTTGTGTTTTACGCCAGTATCATCGAACTCCGGTTGTGGAAGGGGGTAGCGAACGGTGTTTCCGGTTCTCTAAAGGTACAGCCAAGTTAATATTAAAAATGTTAGTAAAAATAAAATGATGTCCCTGTATTTCCACAACGAAATGCAGCATTACAATTTATCTGTAAATTAGGATTTGTTAATTCTGGAAACGTGCAGGAAGCAACTTTCTGCGCCAACCATGAATGTAGTAAGTAGTAGCTGCAGGAAATGAATGGGTAATGCGAAAGTTGGGATTTTTACAGCGGGTGTGTGTGCTTTAAAAGTTAACTGCGAGACCTAAACACTCCGTCGCGCGGGGGGAACTACAGCTCGTCAAACTGTGGTCCGATGGAAGCGGCGGTTAGTCTGCACATGTTATGCATACTCAATTAAGACGCCAGGCGCCCCTCTCTCCCCGCGCACGCGCACTATTGGGCCACCTTTGTTCTTTGTGCGCCAGCCGACAAAGGGAATTGAATTATTGTGTCATAGCTGCGAGAAATGACTCCAGCTGCAGTTTAAGGCGGGATTTCGCCTTGCTGAATTAATGCGCGACAGTTCGCAGTTCCGCAAGGGCTGTGTTATTGGGTTACGAAGGGCAGCTTGTTACAGTCTTCTCTGTGCTTTGTGAAGGAGAGCAACTGACAACAAAGCAACTTCGGGAATAATTCGGGAACTTTAACTAGAATCTGAAATCATTTTATATTATGTACTTATGTTATTTCAATGTACCGAAATACATATCATATTTCCATGCAGATATTCTGCGTCATCATACGATGAAAGAGTAATGGAACGGAGATAAATTCTCTCCGGCGCCGGGATTTGAACCCGGGTTTTCAGCTCTACGTGCTGATGCTTTTTCCACTAAGCCACACCGGATACAACCCCGACGTCGGACAGAATTGTCTCTGATTGAGTTCCAACTCTTGGGTTCCCTCTAGTGGCCGCCCTCTGCACTACGTCATAGATGTCTATGAACATAGGACCGAAGTCCACACATGTGGACGGCGCTTATTCCGTCGGATCCCGGCCAACTAGTCACTCATAACGAGTGCACCTCAGCACATGTGTGGACTTCGGTCCTATGTTCATGGACATCTATGACGTAGTGCAGAGGGCGGCCACTAGAGGGAACCCAAGAGTTGGAGCTTAATCTGAGACGATTCTATTCGGCGCTGGGGTTGTATCCGGTGTGGTTTAGTGGATAAAGCATCAGCACGTAGAGCTGAAAACCCGGGTTAAAATCCCTGCGCCGAAAAGAATTTTTCTCCGTTCCATTACTCTTACATCGTATGATGACGCAGAATATCTGCATGGAAATATCATTATGTACTTCGGTACATTAAAATAATGTATATGATATGCGTAAATCACTTCGTGATTTAAGACGGCGCTTATTCCGGCGGATCCCGGCCAACTAGTCACTCATAACGAGTGCACCTCAGCACATGTGTGGACTTCGGTCCTATGTTCATAGACATCTATGACGTAGTGCAGAGGGCGGCAACTAGAGTGAACCCAAGAGTTGGAACTCAATCAGAGACAATTCTGTTCGACGTCGGGGTTGTATCCGGTGTGGCTTAGTGGATAAAGCATAAGCACGTAGAGCTGAAAACCCGGGTTCAAATCCCGGCGCCGGAGAGAATTTATCTCCGTTCCATTACTCTTTCATCGTATTATGTACTTAGTTCTTAATTCTATAGTAGCCTATATCGAGTGTTTCAATAACCTCTACCACCAGCCGTACCTTCTTTTTCATGGGTGGGCAACTCGTACTCCCAAGGCGCTAAAAACCTTGGCACAAAAAAGCACACTCCGAGGCAGCCGCTGTAGTTACAAGCAGCCAATCACTGTAGACGCAAGCGAACCAACAACCACTCGTGTTGCAAGGCCCTCGTACACTGCAGCTAGCTCAGAGTTCGTTCTACCAGACTGAGTTTGTTCACAGTTTGAGAGCACGAGTTGCCCACCCATGTTCTTTTTGTTTCATTTAATGGAAAAGTTATACGGTAGATAACCAAAAGTGCATGTAACGAGCAACACACATTAGTGTAGGGATTTCCAACCGGTGTGTCGCGAAATTTTGGAATTGAAATAGTATATTATGCAACGAGCCTATAATGGTAGTAATTAAGACGCGAGTATGTGCGCTCGTTTCATAATTTTCATACGAGCGTCTTAATTGCCATTATAGGTAAGTTTCATACAACTTTTTATGCTCGACCATATCTCTAACTTGAAATTATTCATAAGTATTCATGTTATTCTTATCTGACTGGGGAGCGGAACTGACCTTTTGAAATATCTCGTAAATTGTGAGATGTGTGCAGACGCGAAAGTATTGATTTTTTTCCGAGAAACAAATGTCATTGACATTGATAAATCTAGTAGTAGTAGTAGTAGTAGTAGTAGTAGTAGGTTTATTTTGCTCTGGCAGAGTTAAGGCCATGAGACCTTCTCTTCCACTCAACCAGGTTTCAATAATATACATGAGATACAAAATTTGATTACAAAACAACACAAGAGAGAATACCCTAGAAATTGCATAAAATATAGTAGGAAATTACAATAGACAAGATCAGTTACATAATATAAAATCACAAATAGTCAAGATCAGTTACATAATATATAAAATAAAGTAGAAAATTACACATAATCAAAATCAGTTACATTACATAAGGGGAATACACACACACACACAATTTATAAGACCTAAAATGCCCGAGACAAATTGGACGATTAATTTACTTGAGATCTATTATTCAGTTAATAGAGAGTAGAGAGTAAAATAAACATTAATCTTGATATAACCTTGAAATTGATTTAGACATTGAAAAAACGAGATGACAAATTGAATTTATTTGAATATTATTTACAATTAACGCTAATTATTATAGTAACAGAACATAACCTTCTGCGACAGTATTGTATTTCCAGCCTCCGTGACCTTTCGCTAGTTGTCTTTCGATTGCATATCCGAGAATAATCGATACTTGCGCTTTCATATTGCTACAATAGTGTTTTCTGATTGGTGGAACACCTGAACTTTAATGAATAGGTGTACTTTAATGAGGTCCATTAAAGGGCTGCTACCAGGTGTATAATTACTACATTTCGGCATGGTCGAGCATAAAGTAAGTTTTATGCCATCCAGAAAGTCTTTTTACAACGCATTTTTATTTACAACGAAGTCTCTGATATGATAATTTTATTTTGGGATAGACTTTACCAATGGAACAATGCTCAGTTTAATTTTTCTGCCTGGCGATAATTCGAATGAAAGTGAACACCTGCAACAATGCTTAGTAATTCGTTTACTCTTCCCACTTAGTAAGAAACAGAGTTTATAATCATCAGAACACACTGGTCAGCTTCAGTATATACGTGTGAGCGCGACTGAGCTATTTCATCAAAAGTGCCCTTATTTAGATTTTATCATGGGCAAATTTTTTTTAATTCTAAAAAGACAATCTGAGTCAAGTTCTGGGTTAGATGACAGCAGTTCTAATTCAAATAATGTGAGCGAAAATTCCCTTCGGATTTCACATACTCACATACTCCTGTCCAAATTCAACGTCGCAAATTTCTAGCGCAATAATTAACAATAGATCCCTAGTAGAAACAACAACAACCAAATTTCTTGGCTTAAAAATCGATGTGTTAAAATGGAAAAATCATATTAAAGAAATTACCCCCAAACCAAATTCAGCTTGTTTTGCTATTAGATCTATGCAAAAGATAGTAATTATCAATACCTTAAAAACAATATACTTTGCATACTTCCACTCGGTAATGAGTTTTGGAATAATATTCTGGGGAAATTCCACAGATGGTAACAATATATTTCTATTACAAAAAGAGTAATTAGAATAATAGTAGGTGCGAAATCTAGGAGTCGTGTAGGACTATTTTCAAAAAACTACAAATAATGCCCATGGCTTGTCAGTATATCTTTTCATTAATAGTCTTCCTCGTATGTAATCGTGAAAACTTTGTAACTAATTCAACAGTTCATAGCATAAATACACGTAAAAAAATGACTTTCATACTCCATCGGCAAGTCTATCGTGCTATCAAAAGGAGTGCGTTATATGGAAGTAAAAATTTTTAATAGCCTCCTATCGATATAAAAAATGAAATTCAAAACATAAAATTATTTAGGGCCAAATTAAAGAAGTACCTAATTTCTCACGCCTTCTATTCTGTAGGTGAATTCATGACATTCAATAACACTTCATGAAATTGATACTAAAACTTTGTGTTGTACTAGTAGACTATATTGTAAATCTCGTCTGTATATATTTCATCTAGACTGTGACTATAAATTAAGATTTTATAATAGTATTAAGTTTTTTGACTTGTTCCATATTCTAGCTGTAAGCATGTATGAATACAATGGAATGTTAATAAATACAATACAAAAACGCACCGTGTTTCGTAAATATGGTGATGAATACTTTCAATATGGTTTTACGTGGCGTGGAGATGAATATAAACAAAATCCCGAGTGTCTTATAAACGGAAATGTTTAGTCAAATCAATCAATGGTGCCAAATAAACTAAAAAGACATTCAGAACCGTCGTTTTCAACGTCATACTTGTGTGAATCAGCATTTTCTACCATAAAATATAGTGAAATCTAAACAAAGTAACAGACTGCTGCATCTTGGAGATGATTTACATGTTGGCCTGTCAATCATAAGGCCACGTATAGAGAAACTCTGTGCAATCCACAAAGCGCAGACTTCACATTAATTCAAATGGGTGAGTTTTCAAAAACGATAATAAAAATCTTTTATCGGACATCCAGCATGGATAAGTTGGGATTTTTGACACATACCTTTGTTTTTTTCTAATGCCACTCAAGTTGCTGCTTGCTTTTTTAGAATTTTCGATTGCGTATTGACATCGATCTACCTACAGCGCTGGATGTACGGCACTTTTTTGTTACATTCTTCGTCAGGGAACCGAAATATGTGTGAATAACTATGTTTTTAATACAATTTTTCTTTGAATTCCGCTTAGACCTTGAAAGTTTTTTATTTTATTTATTTTATTTTATTGTGTTATTTTACGACGCTGTATCAACATCTAGGTTATTTAGCGTCTGAATGATATGAAGGTGATAATGCCGGTGAAAATGAGTCCGGGGTCCAGCACCGAAAGTTACCCAGCATTTGCTCGTATTGGGTTGAGGGAAAACCCCGGAATAAACCTCAACCAGGTAACTTGCCCCGACCGGGATTCGAACCCGGGCCACCTGGTTTCACGGCCAGACGCTCTGACCGTTACTCCACAGATGTGGACACTTTGAAAGTCCTAGTTAGACGAAAAGGAGGTTAAAAAATAAAAAATTCCATGTCATTTTTCCTTTAGTTTAAGGGCATTTTAATGATCATTTTAAGTAGATTTTTAGGTCATCAACATCCACCTCCTAATTATGACAGTGAATGTCGGGTAATGATTAAATGAGACGAAAATAGGTCACAGTCTGCAGAGATAACATTTTAAAGGTCTATAATGGGGATCATACGGTCAGATAAAATTAAAAATTACATGATAAGAAATATATGCAGTAGCTTTTAAATGAAGGAATTAATATATTATTAACGACAAGAAAGGACAGACCTATAGGAGGCAGAAATATGGATCGACCTTACAGAAAAGTGAATAGACGAATTTTGAATCGTAACGGGCTAACAACCTAATTCCTGTAGAAGAAGAAGAAGAAGAAGAAGAAGAAGAAGAAGAAGAAGAAGTAGAAGAAGAAGAAGAAATGAGAGTAAGAGAAGAATCCTTGTACAAACACTTGTGATGCCACACTTCGACTACTGCGATATTATATTAAGTAACCTAAATGCAAATTTGAGCAGCAGGCTACAACGTGTGCATAATGCTTGCGTCCGTTATATTTGTAATATTCGTAAGTATGATCATGTTTCCCCGTCTTTCCAAACTCTGTCTTGGCTAAGGCTAAGCGATCGGCGAGCCCTGCATTCTCTTGTTCTCTTATTTCAAATTCTGCGCACCGCTACCCCAATCTATTTGGCTTCTCGTTTTCAAAATTTATCCGCATATCATCAGCTAAGTACAAGATCTCATCATAACAATTTACTCATTATGCCCTACCACAAGAAATCTTTATATTCTTCATCCTATACAGTTTCAGTTGCTAGAAATTGGAACTCGCTTCCGAGTGATATAAGGGGTTGTTGGACAATAACTTCATTTAGGTCAAAATTACATAAATTCTTACTTAACAGATTAACTGATGATTAATATTTGTTACCTATAATGAAGCTAACATCTGTCCATTATTATTATTATCATTAATTTCTCTAAATACATTTACAAAACCTCTAATGGCAATTGCATTAATATTCTCATTATAGAAATATATTTTAGATTTATATATATATATTTTTTTTTCTCCCTGTAACATAGTCCTAGTAAGCTTATATTAAATTAATTTTCATCATTTTACTAGCTATCTCAAATCTTAAATTAATTATAATTGATTGAATTAAATTAGCTCATAAATTAAGTTAGGTTTATCTAAATTTAAATAAATATGTAGTCTACTAGTCTTTAAAACGTAACTGAAGAATATAGCTGGAGAACCTTTTAAGTGTAGTGTAAATATTTGTAATTTAAATATGTATTGCATTGATTAAGGCTGGTTGAGTGGAAGAGAAGGCCTTATGGCCTTAACTCTGCCAGCGAAAATAAAACATTATTATTATTATTATTATTATTATTATTATTATTATTATTATTATTATTATTATTATTATTGGTAAAGTTATGTCGTCTTTTGCAAACTATCTGCTGAGTGCAGGCTGGACTTGTTTTTATTTTCGGGTCGTTTATTTTTGTTTTCAAGAGGCGTTATGCATCTGTCTCTTTTATTGTTTTTTTTTTGTGTATCGTAGAGTCGAAAACATCTGAAAGCTTCTATTTCTCAAGCCGGGCAGCTTACTCGAATATCTCCGCGTACTCATTGTGTCGTATACAGCGCAATATTTCATGAACGCGACCGTTTAGACAAATGGAATTGGCTTTATCTGAAGATGTACGCGGAGGAAAGAATTATATACACAGCGCTCAGTTTGCGTGAAATGTGAAGATATTGTGGCAATTTATTCGTAATAATGCATTGTAACATTCTTATGTCGTCTGCCTTTGTTGCAGTATTTTATGGCAAGGGGCTCGCAGTCAAATCCTTTCACAATGGCACGCGCACCACAAAGACTGCCCACCGCCAAAGTTGAGACCAAACCCGATGTGGAGGAATTCTTGAGATTTCATTTCGAGTCCCTCCTCCCACGATAGGAATTCTAGATTTCGTAGCAGGTCCGATGGTAGTTGAAAAATCCTACAAGATGCTATCGATTTCTATAGAATATACACCACATTCGGCTGCTATATTTTATAGTGTAATAGGATTCCAGGTTCGGAGTCTGCATCAAAGTTTTATTGTTCTTGGCAGTTTTATGCCCTCACATTATTAGAGTGTTCACGTGCGTCTGAATCCGAACCCTCTGGTGTGCATGGCTGAAAATAGTCCTTCATCTTTAACATCTCTTTCTTTTGTCTTCTCCATTCTGTTATTTTTTTAACGTTTCTCTCTCCTCATTAATAACCTTCTTCTCAGATTTGTTTAGTTTGTTATTTAACTTCGCTGTATCATCTACTAGGTTATTTAGCGTTAATGTGATTGGTGAAAGTGAGGTGATATTTGGCGAGATGAGGCCGAGGATTCACCATACTTTTTAAATACTTTTTTAGTTAGTTATTTAACGACGCTGTATCATCAACAACTAGGGCCATGCATTATACTGAGTGTTCATTTCAAAGTGTGTCATGACGTCACTGTTGATGAGTAAGCGATTTGAAGCTAGTTTCAGCTTTTATGTCAGAGAAGTTGCCTATTAATCAAGGCGTTCTTCAATCTGAACTTGAGAACGTGTACGGTATAACTTGAACGTCGTAGCAACAGATGGCCGTCTGTACGGTCTTTGTGCTACCATAACCTCTTTCGAACTCTCTTTTGCGCGGGCAAGTCGTACGCAGGGTATTTGTTATCATCGTTTGCGTACGGCAACATTCCACAACACAAATCAAATGCTCCGTGTCCATTTTGACCGTCGAAATTAATGTCAAAAAATACGTAAGTAATCGTCTTAACCCTCTCCCTATATCTCGACAGTAAGAAAAAAACTCACCTCAGTACATGTTTCGAAACAGTTCACATTCCTGCCACTACCGGCGTTATCGGTAAATACTGTTCAGAATGAACGCCGTACTTTCTAGGCAACTTCTCTGGTACATAGGTAATACACCTCTGCGGAAGTGTAGGAAGCTTGAATTCTCTAGGCTCATCGACTAGCCGGCATACAGCGAGCCATGACACACTTTGAACTGAACACCCAGTAGTGAGGATCACGTAAGAGCAGTTCCTAAAAGGCTAATTTGACCGTCTCTTCAGTGTTGCCAACTAATACCATATATCACCAAAGAGAATAAAGTCACAATGCCATGTACAATAATAATAATAATAATAATAATAATAATAATAATAATAATAATAATAACAATACTACTACTACTACTACTACTAATAATAATAATAATAATAATAATAATAATAATAATAATAATAATTTTATATTATAGCATTAATAACAGTGTCGTAATTATTCACTTATTTACCACATATTTACTTATTTACCACATCTCATCTTTATGTTGGGAGATGTTTTCTAAATGGTTCAATAATTTGTGAAAGAATAGTCTATATTTTCCTCCTGGACCTCTCGCACATTATGTCGGTAACTAGTAGACTAATATGATCTAATATTAAAATGTATTTTGTCTGACAACATGAAATTCATTGCTTTGACTAAACAGTTTACTATTCACGAGACCTAAGCTAAAAATGTAATTTGTTTGATCACGTGAAATGATTATTACGAATTCCGAAACCAGAATACCACTTTGAAATGTATGCTCTACTTAAAAATGCTAAGTATGCATTTTAAGTTAAAACACATAGACTCCTAAGTCGCTATCATGTTGTTTTCTCTCTTGGATATTTTAATAAAAATCTATCCATTAACCACGTTTCATACCAAGTAGGTCTACTGGGTGTTCAGTTCAAAATGTGTCTTGGCTCGCTGTATGCCGTCATGTGGCTAGCTCATGAGCCTAGAGAATTCAATCTTCCTACACTTCCGCAGCTCAGGTGTATAATCTAAGAGGCAGAGAAGTTGGCTAGCAAGTACGGCGTTCATTCTGAAGAGTACGTGCCGATACGTACGGTAACGCCGGTAGTGGCAGGAATGTGAACTGTTTGGAAATACGTACTGTCGGGATATGGGGAGAGGGTTAAGACGATTACTTACGTATTTGTTGACATTAACTTCGACGGTCAACTTGAACACGGAGCATTTGATTTGTGTTGTGGAATGTTACCGTACGCAACCGATGATAACAAATACCCTGCGTACGACTTGCCGGCGCAAAACACAGTTCGAAAGAGGTTATGGTAGCACACAGACCGTACAGACCGCCATCTGTTGCTACGACGTTCAAGTTATACCGTACACGTTCTCAAGTTCAGATTGAAGAACGCCTTAAATAATAGGCAACTTCTCTAACATATCAGCTGAAACTCGCTTCAAATCGGTGACCCAACAACAGTGACGTCATGACACACTTTGAAATGAACACCCAGTATAAGGTATTGCTGATTCAATTACACTTATCTGAATAGAGTGTTGAATTGGAATCACAACGCAACACAACTGAATTATGTATTGAAACCACCGCCGTGGTTCAGTCGGTTAAGGCACTTGCCTGAAGGTCTGAAGTTGCGCTCGGGCGCGGGCTCGATCCCCGCTTGGGCTGATTGCCTAGTTGGGTTTTTTCCGAGGTTTTTCCCAACCGTAAGGTGAATGCCAGGTAATCTATGGCGAATCCTCGGCCTCATCTCGCCAAATATTATCTCGCTATCATCAATCTCATCGACGTTAAATAACCTAGTAGTCGATACAGCATCGTTAAATAACCAACTAAAAATTATGTATTGATATTAATATTAATACCGGTATTACTAATTAATTATTAATTACGTTCAAATTTCACAAACTTAGTTATACTTCAATTTCGTTAGTTTCCTTTACTTCAAATCAAAGTTATTGCTGCCAACATAACAGTTAGAAAATAACTGTCAGTTGTCGTATTTGTCAGTACTCGAAATTCTAAACAAAGTTGATAAAAGAAATTCAACCTGACATCTAGAAAATCACTATAATTCACAAGCATATTTAGTAATAGGGGAAAATGGTTAGGTTTCACCCTTAGGGTATTAAATAAGCTAATCCGAACTATAGGTATCTCACATTCAGCTCTTAGTCATAGTACCTACTTTGGTCCAAGGTTATATAATAAAATAATTGAAAAATACCCAAATTTGGAAAATTTTAGTATCAGAAATTTAAAAAATAGCTTTAGGAATTTAATTTTTAAAGAATATATATTGATTTAATATGTATATGTATTTGTATGAGTTTTGTTAAAATTGGAATTATGTTTTTAATTTATTCCTATAATTTTTTTCCTTGATCCACTTTGTGTCAAATAATTGAGGAGCTCACAACCAGATTGGACCAAGTCCACCTGTCGTCATTTTGTGGATTAATACAATTTCGGATGAAGAAAACTTAGCTTTATTCATTGCCATAACAAACAAAGTCCATAACTCATTTGTTACTCCACAGAGGGCAGCATTTCCTATTAAAGGTGAAGGTTGCTAAGCATGAGCCAGGAACTTTAAGACTCAATATCTCAGAACTATTCCAGATGGACTTGGTCCACTCTGGTTGTGAATCCCTCAATTATCTTTGTTTGTGTTAAGTATGTGTTTAGATAACTCCCTGAGCACGAGTTTTTACTCCTTCAGGGAAAAATTACGACTGTATTTTTGTACATGTTATTTTACTAACAATAAACAACAACAATACACCTTATGTTTGGGGAAAACCTCGGAAAAAACCCAACCAGGTAATCAGCCCAAGCGGGAATCAAACCCGCGTCCTAGCGCAACTGCGGATCGACAGACAAGCGCCTCAATCGACCGAGCTACGCTGGTGGCTGAAGATAGGCTACTATTTACATAATTATAATAAATTTCCAATGCTAAATTCCTATGTCCAGTATTTCGACTTCCATAGTGTATAATACGCCTATATATGTGTATGTTGGACTTTGAAATTAGACCAGTTCTTTTCCTTCACTCAAAGGTCTGTTTTGAGATGTGTGGCAGAAAATTTTTAACCAGTTGTACAGGGACATCATTTTACTTTTACTTCAATTTTTATTGTACCTGAGTTTTTGAATGTACTTCACTCTCACCCCCTTCTACTAAGGAAGTTCCAACTCCACACAGAACCAAGATCGCAGATAGTAAGCAGTACTGAGTTACTGAGTATAGTACGTTCCAGAAATATGTTCGCGTTTTCCAGTGACGAAAGAGCTTTCAATATTGAATCATATTTTCGCACAGTCCGTTTGCCTACGTCGCATCCAGATTTCCCCCACCTGCTTCTGTTCGCCCCTCTGTAAAAGCTGGGCTGTCTTAGCTCTTTTCTGAAAACATTAATTTCTCTTAGGAATTGGACGTTTACGTAATATTATACAGCTGTTTAATTTAACTTAACTAAAAGGGCCTCGTTAAGTAATTAACTGTCACGTGATTTCCTCCCTTTCTACAATCCTGCGGCATAACCACTTGGAAGGACAGTAGATAGCATGTCTGAGTAATTTTATATTTTCGGGTCGGGCAGAAGTGAAGATTGAATTCACAGTACGCAGAGTAGGTACAGAATTATTTCAACATGAGTTACTAGTACGAAGGACGAAACTGGCAATTGGAATTAGATTGAATAGTCTATAGTGCGATAATATGCACAAAAGAACTGAAGCCTGTATCGAAATGAACTGCCACCATTTTCAAAACTGCGTTTAAATATTGATATTATGATTATTTTTCAATTTAATTTTTTTCTCTATATTGTACGCTAATGTGATGTTGACAGTATAATATACACTGCATAATGAATACGCTCACATGGATAACTCAGTTCCTGAGTAAAAACACTTATTGTTAATACAGTACTGTATTTTAATTAAACAAAAACCTAATGAAAATTATCGAACTCAAAATCGCGATATTTCCTAGTTTACGTAAATGGATGAACTACTTTTATTTTCCTCCTATACCTAGTAAAGTGATTTGTTCGTGTTTTACGCCAGTATCATCGAACTACAGTCGTGGAAGGGGATAGCAATCTGTGTTTCCGGTTCTCTAAAGATGTAGCCAGGTTAATATTAAAAATGTTAGTAAAAATAAAATGATATCCCTGTATATTGAGCATTAGAACTAAGCACTATAATTAAAACCTTTCTCTGTCTTAACCTCTGATTTTCTTCTTTAATAGCGAGTCGTAATTTTGTTTTGCCTCACGATTCCCTCTCTTTCCTTGCGGTTGGTTCAAATTATATTCCAGCAGTTTACGATGTTCACCAGTGATTCCATGTAAACCGTTGCATTAGTTGTTGGGATTTCAATTTGCCGAGCCTTCGTTATTTTAAGGCTGAAGTTTTACGAGTATTGGCACACAGCTTTGCTGCAATAAGGTCTTGTATCTAGCAAACGTGCCTTCGTTTCCATTCAGGCGAGTTGCATTCCATGGCCGGCACAGGACAGGGTGCGAGACACTGTCATTGCTTTTATACTGCAGAATTCACTTTCTGTTTTTGTAGAAGCAGAATTTGGAATCCTTGTTACTGATCTCGCACTACTTTGTAGTAAGACTATTTTAATTCAAGAGAAAAAAAAAGAAATGAAGCTAGCGAGTTAGTTATGGATGTTCACTATCGCAGGCGATATGTAATAGTAATATACGTTACAAGAGCGGTATGTTGACGTTTTCATGGTCGAAGAAAAGATTGAAAAAGCGAAAAGTAGTTGAGCTTTTTTAACTTCCGAGAACATGAAAACAAACATACCGCTCATGTATCGTACATTATTTTGTGCGAAGATCGTTTATTACATACCTGAAAGACGAATTTCTAATTAGTTGCAATGAAATCTCCATGTTCGTTTCTGTTTAATGACGGCAACTTCGGAACACCAAAATATCTTTCTTCAATATTGTTGCTGTAAAATGTTTTCCGTGTTTACTATACTCCAGCAGGCCGTGATATACGTCTGTCTTTTTTTCCCCCAGTCTATAAATGCGAACTTAAAACAAACGGTAAGGTTATGTAATGATTTATTTTTCATTTTAATATTTTAACAATATTATTTATATAACATATTGCAGTAATAACATCGGCATCTGGAATCTCGTTGATTTTTTCACGGCTTCCTTAATGTTACTTGTATCAGGAATGCAATAAGTTTCGTGGAGTAGTAGACTTCACTTAATTTTTGCAAATATTTAAAAACAATAATTAACATAGCAATTTAGGTGAAATTGCAGTGGTAAGTTTCAATTTATAATTATTACTATGTTAAACGTCTCTAAAAATAATATGTTAAAAGCCTAAAGCAGTAAAATGAATGTCGCGCTTAAGCGGTAAGAAGAGGGAAATTGTTATGTGTGTTACGTTGGGAATACTGAATGTGGTATTTCACACTTACCGCGTATTGGTTCTGTGCGGAAAACAAGCAAATACGCACGATCTCGCATAAAACATATTGAGATTGCATTGACACTGCCTTGTGGTCAGGTAGGTTACATTCTATCAGTTTCAGAAAAAAAAATTACATTCACTTCTCTTTCTCTTCGAAATCTCGAACTCTTCTATTCCTTCGTACCTGTCGTCTCGCTTCACTTACCTTTCTTCCCGCCATAATCTGAACACACGCTCTCGTCATGAAACAATACTAACAATACCATCCCATCGCACCTCCTCATACTCATCCTCTTTCACAATAGCCCTGTCAAGACTCTGGAATTCGCTACCTGCTAGCATCAGGAACTGTCGAAATAAAATTGAACTCAAACGCAAATTTACTAGGCACTTGCTCAGTAATTGATTTCTTGTAAATAGTTTTCTTAATCTATCACAAAATATTTCAATATCCAGTAATTTCATCACTATACAATTTTGTTATTGTAGGTTTAATTTGTAATTCAGTAAATATAAAATATTCTTTGTTTTTCAATGATAAATTATCTGGCTCTCATAAGTCAGGTAATTCTTTCGTATTTTGATTTTTATTGTAATTGTAATTGTAAATTTAATACTAATTGTAATTTTACTTGTAATTGTAAATTTAATACTAACTGTAATTTTATTCTTCATATTATAGTTGCAATCTTCTGGTAGGGGGGCAGAGAAGGCCTGACGGCCTTATCTCTACCAGGTTAAATAAATAAATACTACTACTACTAATTTACGGCAGTCTATGCAGTGAAGTTTGTGGTATCACAAAACAACAAGCCCTTTACAGTTCAGCTACACCTTCGGAATAAGTATGGGCGAAATCCATCATATGTCAATGCCATCAAAGAGTGATATTAATTAATTAATTAATTCATTCATTCATTCATAAAGTGTTTTGTAAAGGGCAGGTCTTTCACTGCAAACCCAGCTTTCTCCAATCTTTCCTATTTTCTGCCTTCCCCTTTGTCTCCTCACATGATCCACATATCTTAATATCGTCTATCTCTGATATCTTCTTTTGCCCCGAACTCTTTTCCCGTTCACGATTCCTTCCAGTGCATCCTTCTGTAGGCAGTTTCTTCTCAGCCAGTGACCCAACCAATTCAGCATCATTCTTTCTTCACCCACTCTTTCCAACACAGCTTCATTTCTTGTTCTTTCTGCCCACTTCACACGTTCCATTCTTCTCCATATCCACATTTCAAATGCTTCTATTTGCTTCTCTTCATTTCGTCGTAATGTCCATGTTTTTGTCCCATATAATGCCACACTCCATACAAAGCATTTCACTACTTTCTTCCTTAGTCTCTTCAGAGGCCCGCAAAACACGATCCTTTTTGTACAAAGTGCAAATCATGCAAGTCTTGTTGTCAGACGACCGTCCACGAAGTGCTACTGCTGCATTCTGGAAGGAATTGACGGAAAAGTCAACAGACGCAATGTTCGAATTTGGGGGTCGGAAAATTGATATGTTGGCGAAAACATGGCATGAAATCGGGTTTCGATCTGACGTACTCCGAACAAACGGAGCGCATATTGAAGTGTATCCATGAAAACTTTGTAAGTTGAGTTGCTGAGAACCCCGTCTCTGTATCTAACGTAGTTTTTCATTAATGTTTATAATCAGGCAAAGACTTTATGTTCACCCTGTACGCCTGCGTCATCAATTCAGAAACATGTTATAATCACCTTCTTTTCAAAAATATTTTGTAAAATACTGGTACTCTCAAATTGCAGTATGCCCATGTCCAGTGTAACCAGAAGATATATTGTCGTCATTGTTGTTTTTAATCCAGGCCTGACCGGTACTCGAACCCGGACCGTCTGCGTGACAGATTAAAGGTCTGACTACTCAGCCATCGCAGGGGATCAAGATCATTGCGTAGCTTAAAAATTACATTGTAGAAACCCTGCAGGAGTGTGCTTCCGTAGGAATACGGTACGGTATGTGCAGATGGAACGTTCTGCATTGAGGGATTCTGCAGTGGAATGGGAAGCACTGGATCATGCAGATGTGCAGCGGGTTGTGAAGTGTACGAATACTGTAGTCCCTCACAACACGCGGAACGGGACCACCGCCTCGTATATATGGAAATCGAGAGCTACGTCCCTGTCTTCCACTTTTTCCTCTTCCCCCCCCCTCTCCCACCTCTTCTCCCCTAGCGGTCTTCACACACTTTTCGTACTATCCTCCAGTTTAAGGATTCTCTCGGCTTCATTTGCATTTTTCCTCCTCATTCATCTATTTGATTTTTATTCTCGTGCTGCAAATTACATCTCCTTGTTCACGGTCACCAGTGGGAATACGAGGTCAGTGTGTTTTCTGATAATAGCCTCTGCTTCAAGGGGACACTCACAGGAGCTGAATGCGAGTTATTTAAACGAATCTACTAAGAGACCATTGCGGCTACAATGGAGCAATAGTGTAATGAAATTTACAAGGAGAAATAAAATCTCTCTACAATCATCTGTACGATTTAAATCTAAAAGGAAAAAATGGGGGAGAAGCGGCGTAGATCAGTCTTCCGATGGTGATTAATATTTGCGGGCGAGAGCTATTTTATGCCCGCTGCGCGCGCGCGGAGCTCTTTTACCTGTAAACATTGCTAAAGGATGTACAGATCTTAGAACACAGCGCATCATGACGGAACGGAAGCACTTAAAGCTTTCAAGGAAGAGTGGAAGATACAATATTTATGCTTCGAACATGGTGATGAAGTCCAGTGTTTGTTGTGTAAAAAAAATATCATTTGCAAAAAAAGCAACATAAAACGGCATTATGAAACGCAACATGAAAAAAATATAGGCATTATTCAGGAGAAGAGAGAAATAAATTCATTTCGGAATTGACATCGAAGATAAATTAATTTACATTTGGGTCAGCAAATAGTATCTAGATTCCTTTTATTTCTTTATTTTAAATGTATTGTTGATGTTTTATTTGTTGCTTGTTTCTGGATATTTACTTTTATTAGACTACGTGTTTCTTTAATTTAGAAATAATATTTTATCTTTGATTGCACTTTAACTTATACTATTACTAAACTCAAAATGCTAATTCACTTCTATTCCAATATAACTATTTTCAGGATTTTTATCAAATATGAACTAAACATTTTGAAAACTTTGATGCAAGGAGCTTTTTTAGTAACGTCAATATAAAATATACTTAAAAATATAATTTCAAAACTATTAGACCTAATTGCACAAAATTTTGTACAGATGATATTATTATAGATCTGTTCATATAGTTTAAATTTCACAAATTTTGGCCGAAATTGTGGAAGTTTTAAAAGTCATACATATCCCCTTAAATGACTGACCCCAAAAATTATGTTGGCTCTCAATATCTTAATTTAATCAATTTGTTTTTTTCGTGTTACGTGCATCTCAAAAATCACTCTAAGAAAACTCATTACATCATCACGACTGGAGAGTAAGGACTACATTTTCACAATCACACAATCAATATACTCTATTTCAATCAATATTGCCATTATTATTTTTTCAACAAATACTCAAAAGTACTTAGAGATCACACACGTCGAGCAGGTAGACCCTATTAGTTTCTCCTAACCAATGAAGTGAAGCATTTACATAATAAATAATTGCTTTTAACAATAAAATGGTTTACATACAATTAACTTTTCCTAATTCTCTTTTTGTTCCTAAAAAACCTTCCCTTTGCGATTTGTTTATATATGTACATGCATATTAAATAACTGAGTAATTAGCCCTATTACATAGCCAGAAATTTAGTAACGCAAGTTATTGTAATAATTGCTGCCTTTATTCGCTGCATGTGCATGTACATCCCTGTTGTCTACGTTACAGTGAATGCGCTATGCGCTCGTCATCAAGGTCAAGCTCTTCTACCATGATTGGGAGCTAATATCGTCTCATCCCTGGCGTAGATAGTTAAGAAAAGATGTAACTTGGAATTTTCTAAATCACTACAGATGAAAATCTCACAATATTTGGAAGGTTGGTCGTACTTTTCCGAATGTGTTTTAATTAGGGCAAAAAATAGTATTGGTGACAGGCTACGCTGCATTGCACGTAGAGCTGTGTGTTTAAAAATGCTTGTATGCACGTGCGACTAGTTACGGTAGTGGCTGCTTGTACAGTCCGCTCTGTATGAATGGATTCATAATACAGAGTGATCCGTTTGGATATGGATAAAATAAAAACATCGTAAAACATTTACTATTGAACTTTATTTGTTGAAACTTTGTGCATACAACACTGAAAGATGGGCGATTCCTCAGAGCTCAACATGACACCCATTACGCACCTTGCACAACAAGATACAATTTTCACTTGACTGAATCTAATGGAAACAATTAAAAAACAATTTATGTCCATGGCAGTACCTATGTGTTGTGCCCAGGGATTATGATAAGCAATATATTTTCACTTTAAATTAAAGCAACGAAATCGTATTATTAATGCATGCATACATGCTTTACATGCGAAAGAGCTCGCTTCCTGTTTTCGACAGAGTACAGATTACAGTTTAGTTAACGTCAGCACAGTCCAGTCCTTGAACATGCAGAAATGCGTACGCTTGCATCTTGCATTTTATCGCGAACTCAACTTAGCAACAGCTGACTTATAGCGAGACATTTTAATTGGCGATGATTCCGAAATTCTGAATTTCCATTGGTCAAGTCAAAAACAGATTCAGTCGTGAAAGTTCCTTGAATCCATATTTTTCTAAGTGACGACCGGAAACGCCGATTTGAAAGGATTGTTAAGAATCAGAAGCGTGGTGTTTAGTGAATGCAATAACCGTCTTTTCAGAAGGTTCGCGGGTAAAATAGCGTCACTCTGTTACGTCACAAAGGACGCGGTTCGAGAGTTTATAAAAGGACATGAAACGTCGAAAACGCGGTCATTAGTTATTGGTCAAGACAGCGGTCATAGAGTAGCGCTCCCGACGTGACGTCCAGGAAGAAACTCACTAATATGGCATCGAAAATGGGATCAGCTGGGACCAGCATTAAGGTTCGCCCTACTATTTATTGTAAGTAAAATCATCAGATCATTCTTTAAACTTTTCATTTAACTAGTTATCTTGGTACTTCAGAATAAACAGAAATTTTCATACTTTCCAAATCGTTCGATACTCAATATCTTATCTGTAGTAAATTGATATTTTTTATTAATAAACTTAGTAATAGTGAATTTCTACACTTGTGATTATTCCGAAAACCTGAGATCACATTCTAAGTAGGAATCCCTCCTATCCACAAGAAAGAACAGTTTATAAAGTATAACGCAGTGTTTGATTAGTTTGTGTTATTTTGATAGAGATTATAACTCGCGATTATCTCAAAGGTAAGCCATCCGCCCTTGTCGCGGCAGGCGCCACGACAAATTACTGGTGTCAGATATGATAGAGCTTAACAATAAATTATGATGTCAGAAATGATATAATAAATATTGGTGTCAGAATTAATATAGTATAACAAAAAGTTGGTGTCAGAAATGGTCACAACATATGTTTAATAGATTACATAAGTCTGCCCACACTGTTAATACATTTAAGAATGTTTTAAAACGCTGGATAATAATTTAAACATCCCTTTTATAGTATTAATGAATACTTTGAGTCCTCTGTTAATAACTTATGTTTCTAAAATAATTTTATTCACTCTGTTTTGTCTTTATTATGACTATGCCCATAGTATTTGTATAATACTCATGACTTTAATCTAATCTAATCTAATCTAATCTAATCTAATCTAATCTAATCTAATCTAATCTAATCTAATCTAATCTATCTTCTTCTGCCTCGAACTCTTCTCCCGTTCACCATTCCTTCCAGTGCATCCTTCAGTAGGCAGTTTCTTCTTAGCCAGTGACCCATCCAATTCCTTTCCCCCTTCCTGATCAGTTTCAGCATCATTCTTTCTTCATCCATTCTTTCCAACACAGCTTCATTTCTTATTCTGTCTGTCCACATCACACGTTTCATTCTTCTCCATATCCACATTTCAAATGCTTCTATTCGCTTCTCTTCACTTCGTCGTAATGTCCATGTTTCTGCCACATATAATGCCACAATCCACACAAAGCATTTCACTAGTCTCTTCCTTAGTTTGTGTACAGTAGTGACAAAAAACCCCGGACCGACGGAATAATCAAAGTCCGCGAAATGAGCCACTGCGCATGCCACGCCAGCATTCACAAGATAACGAGTAATCTATTGAAATTGTTGTAGTTTCGACTGCTGATGTAGCCCATTTCGAAAGCCATTAGAAAAATAAGCTGGTAAAATTCATGTTCTGGGAATAATAAGTTAATTCAGTAGTAAAATATCGCTGGAATCGAAAAGTATTGGGAATAAATTTCAATAAGGAACAAAAAAAGTTTCCTTCCCAGGTAGGATTCGAACCACGAAAGTCTTAGTTACCAGTCTATGGTGCTCTGGAGTGAACAAGACTCTGAAATCAGCTACAAGGGTCGGTCCGGTTTTTTTTTGCCACTACTGTACATTCTGTTCGTTACTCAGGAGAAGAAGAGCGGAAAGAATGTGACCTTCTTGACTATCGCTGTTGATTGTTATAAACATCGCTCAGATAAGCCTCCCAGTAGCCAGGTTATTACTCGTGCAGGAAACATGAGTAACAATGCGTATGGAAATTAAAGCTAAGTTGAACAGAAGGAGACCTAATGTTTCCTCTTACTGCAGTACAAATATTGCACGTGTTGTCGTACGTTATCTTTTCACATCCCTTCCTCCTCAGTCCGCTCTCGTCTTCTCCTGAGTCACCGACAGTAGAAGTAGTATATTTGTATATATAGTAACTTATAACTTATCAATAAACTAAACCCCTAGTATACCATTAGGCTTCTCTTGAGTAGGTACATATTTAATAATAATAATAATAATAATAATAATAATAATAATAATAATAATAATAATAATAATAATAGACTTGCTAAGAAAGCAATAAATTATAAACCAAAAGGACGAAGAGATCAGGACGACCGATGAAAAGATGGAGCGACCTTTGAAGCCGGAATTGCCCATATCATGAAGTGAATAATAATAATAATAATAATAATAATAATAATAATAATAATAATACCTTCAATGTGCAGGCTTGCTTCTTCCGGCGTTTCTTCTCCCGAAGCTCCTTTCATATTTCTCTTCCCCCCCCTCCCCCTTTTATGTGGTGGCTATTAGGTTACGTCCATTTTCGACTTTCCTCTTCAAAATTTTCTAGAGTTCCTTCAGTGGAATAGCGACACTCGGAGCGAGACAAGTGGCCAAGAGGCTTGGAGCTCACATATTCTGTTTTTCTCAACCTCGATCTTCCATGCAAAGACGCGATTTTCGCGTACCTTTTTACGTTTCTCCTCCCATTTTCCTCTCTCATTCGTAGACGTTTATTTTGTAACATTACTTCTCAATGCTCTCTTACATTTCGCATGGGAAATTAGATAGGTAAAGTTCACTCCCAGGACACACCGGGAGGAAAACAGGAGCAATAATATGACGACGAATAAGGCCACTGAACATGTGTTCATTCACAACTATTCGGTTACATATTACGTGCAACTCCAAGAGGGATTACGAAGGAAGTCAAAAGTGATATATAAGGTTCCCTTTTATTTCCCATCTGACGTAACGATTTATCATCGAAGGAGCGAAGCTGGGCGGAGCGGCATTAAGCTTGCCTTCTTCGTCTCTAGGTCCGCGAGAATTTTGCAGCTGTTGTCAAGGCTCTGTAACGCTCTTTATTGGCTGTCCCAAAAATATTTAAGAAGGCCGTGTTGTCAGTTTCCGAAGATGAGAGTAGATCCTGGATTATGAGACGCAGCATTGGCAAAAAAATTTTCCAAAGATATGTTCGAAATTCGTTCCCATGAGCAGCTGTGTTACCCCCATATAATGCTGACATATTGTCATGTTCACCGTCTTCAACAACATTATTAGTACGGCTAGGATTTTGATGACCTATAAATCATGAAAAAATGTCCTAAAAACAATGCATTTATGAACTAAAAACTTTCAAAAATGCCCTTAAAAATGCCCTAAAAATTGATCTTACATATTTGGTTTAGTAGGAATATTAATATTTAGACTTGTAATTAAATTAACTTCCAGTTCCAACATTCAAGCTTATTTAATTTTACATAATTTTTCTAAGTAGTACACTTTAATTATTTTATCTGATGTAGTTCCATGTGCTTCACCACAAGGCCACTCTTATCGGAACTAGCAGGTATAGAGGAGTCTATATTGAAGGGATGGTTGGACTGATCCATTACATGGGGGTGTACTACGTTAAAATGGCAATATTTGTGTAGAAAAACGATTAAAATAATATACAAAATAATGGGTATTAATTGAAAAAATATGTAGAAAAATATCAAAGGAAATAAATAATATTTTAAATTAATAATGGGGATTTATGGCCAAAATTAAATGAAAATACCACAAAAAATGACCGAATAAAACAAAAAATGCTGTTATGAGTTGTAAGAGGTAAACAGCGCAAGAAAATGCCCCAACAAATATGTTTTAAAACACTCAGTTTATCACATAACATATAAATACTAAAGCAGCTATGTTTCTGGCTTACTAGAAAAAAAGATGCAATTTCATCAAAATCCTAGCCCTAATTATTAGAGTCTGGATGTACAGTATAAACGAAACAGTTACTGGACTATACGTGAACTATTTAATGACTGAAGAACAAAATGACTATCTGAATAACTTCAAGAGAAAAATTGTCCCGGGGCCGGGTCTCCAACCCGGGATTTTCGGCTAAACGCACTAAGACTCTACCAACTGAACTACCCAGAAACTCTACCAAGCCCTGACTCAATTTCTCCATTTATATCTACAGACCTCAAAGTGGACTGACAACCGTCAAGCAACCAACACTGAGTGCACAGCATTGAGATGCTGCCAGGAAGTCAAAAGGAGAATAGCAATGGAAAAGGAAGGTATGAATAGAGAAAGGAACATTTTCTGAGGACCTCTGGAAAAAGAACTAAGGAAGAGACTAGTGAAGTGCTTTGTGTTGAGTGTGTCATTGTATGGACATTACGACGAAGTAAAGAGAAACGACTAGAAGTATTTAAAATGTGGATATGGAGAAGAATGGAGTGTGTTAAATGGACAGACAGAATAAGAAATGAAGCTGTGTTGGAAAGAGCGGGAGAAGAAAGAATGATGCTGAAACTGATCAGGAAGAGAAAAAGGAATTGGTTGAGTCACTGGCTGAGAAAAAAACTGCCTACTGTAGGATGCACTGGAAGGAATGGTAAACGGGAGGAAAGTTCGTTGCAGAAGAAGTTACCAAATGATAGACATAGTTGAGATATAATAATAATAATAATAATAATAATAATAATAATAATAATAATAATAATAATAATAATAATAATGGCTTTATTTAACCTGGCAGAGTTAAGGCTGTAAGGCCTTCTCTTACACTCATCCAGGATTAAAACTTGCTTACACAGTTGAACATAAAACTGGATCGGAATTAAGTAATTACATACTGATACAATTCAGGTACATAATGAGATCAAAAGAGGTACTTACATAAAATTTACCTCATAAAATAAAAATAAACATAGTGAAATACATATTAATGTTGTTAGAATCAAATACGAATCACATAAAAACAGAAGCCGATAATTCAATGAAAAAATGTACACAGTAAAAATAAAAATGAACACATTAGTATACATATTAGTATTAGATTACAATTAAGTAGGATTTACATAATTAAACCAGAAACCGACAATTGAATAAAATGTACACAGAAAATAGATTAATAATAAAAAACAACACAGTGGGATACATATTGGCGTTAAGTGATAAATAAACACGATTTACATGATTACACAATAAAAACAAGAAACAAAAAAAAAATAAATAAATAAAAATAAAAATAAATACAGTGAAACACATTCCATTAAATATTTGCAACGCGTTAGGTCTGGCAACTCATCATAAGATATTTTTCTAATTTACATTTAAAGGAAATTAAAGTTCGGCAGCCCTTGACTTCAGGCGGCAGAGAATTCCAGTGACAAGAAGTAGCAACAGTGAAAGATAAAGAATAAAGGGATGATGTGTGCAGTGGTATTTCTAGCGTGTTATCATATTGTGACCGAGTATTTAAGTTATGATACCGAGAAAGACTGGATATATGGATCTTATGAGGAGAATAAGAAAAAGACGGAAAATAGGAAGGATTGGAGAATGCTGTGTTTGCAGTGAAAGGCAAGTATGAATGAATGTGGAAATAAGAATGCTGGTGCAACTGTCTTTCTTCCGAGTTTGTTACTATTAGGTTTTTGTTAGAGTCATATTCGTTTATTACTCCTGCCAATTTTCATTCCCTCTAAATAGTTTTCGTTTCCATGGAGATAATAACGCCTGAATCCAACACTTCCCTGTTAATATCTCTTGTTCGAGATGAGGATCGTATAATCTCATTGCATAGCCATTATCAGTATCTAACGTGGTTAAGCAGTGCACTGCTAGCTAGAATTTTGTTCGGAAGCGTCCAGACACGTAATGAATGCAGTCCTGCGCTGCGTTATGGGGCAGACGCTACAACGACGGAAGTTGGAAGGACGTGCCCAATTGTTGTAGTAGTTTAGACAATTGCGATATTACATGTCAGCAAAATGGCTCGTTACAAAAGCAGACGTGTCGCTCGCCTGTCGGATTCTGCTCGAGTTTTTGCAGACGGGGCGTTGTCAACCTAGGATCCGCGACCCGAAAGCTCACGGCAGTGATTTATGTACGAGTACTTATTCCGTCCACTCCAAAACAGTCTTACGTAAGCATACAACGCTTCAATTTAATCTTAAGGGGTTAGGTACAGCTTACAGGAGTAAAATTTTGGAAATATTCAACATTTTTTCTTCCATTGCTGTATTTCTATTTATTTTTTGGTTATTTTACGACGCTGCATCAACACCTAGGTTATTTAGCGTCTGAATGATATGAAGTGGTAATGCCGGTGAAATGAGTCCGGGGTCCAGCACCGAAAGTTGCCCAGCATTTACTTGTATTGGGTTGAGGGAAAATCCCGGAAAAAACCTCAACCAGGTAACTTGCCGCGACCGGGATTCAAACCCGGGCCACTGGTTTCGCGGCCAGACACGCTGACCGTTACTCCACAGGTGTGGACTCCATTGCTGTATCTTGTACAATAATGAAAATTAGTATGTTTAAAACACTCTCCTTCTGCTATAGGAAAAAAAATATTTTTACGATTTAAAAAAAATTATTTACAGTTTTTTTTTTTTTTTAAATTTAGTTCACTGTGTAGTGATGAAGCGTTTCCCACATAACTCAAAAACTATCCAACATTCTGTGATAACATTTTTTGTGTGTATTTATGCATGTCATATCTACAATATGATGCAAGATCACTTCTCTACCTTTGATAGATTGTCTGATAAAAAAAATTAATTCATTTAAAAAATGGTCAAATATCAGTATTTTCTTCTAACACACAAAAAAAAAATATTACTTATCGAGGAATGTAGTTGAAAGAGCATGATATTGAAAACATGATTTTCAGCAATAAAATAAAAGAGAGAAAATAAAAAGTTTAACAAATTTATGAGTTATGAGGGAATGCTTCATCACTGCACAGTAAACTGCCACCATTTTGAATTTTGAAAAAAAAAACATATAAATATATGTTTTTTAATTGTAAAAATATTTTTTTCGTATAGAAGAAGGACAGTGTTTTACACATACCAATTTTCATTATTGTACAAGATACAGTAATGGAGGAAAAACAAATGTTGAATATTTTCAAAACTTTTACTGCTGTAAGCTGTATCTAACACCTTGCATAATTAATTGCTATCCTGCTCATGTTTTACAGATGTGGAAACTAGATAAGAAATAAAAGAGATAAGTCTACGATGAATGATAACGGCAAATGAAATGACATAAAAAATGGACTTTTGTTTTCTCGATTGGATACAAAACCATTTCGAGATTTCACTTGTCCTTGGGAATTCTGGAAAATTGGTGGAATGTTTTGTGTTTTTTCAAGTGTTACTTCGAAAACATTTCTATTGTTTCCTTATAAAATGTGGAAACTCGGTTCAGTGGTAGTTGTATTCTTCTGAATCCTGAACATTTGTGTTTTATTTTTAAAGTTCAATGTAATTCTACACTAAAAAAATCACTGACATGAGAAAAATTCTGAATAATTCTGCAGGTTACAGTTAGGACACAAATGCAGGTATATTGTACTATACTTCGGGTCTCTGCACATACATCTTACATCATAATTAGAGACAGGATTTTAAAGGAAAAATTTTTCATAAAAAAAGGACAAGAAAAGGGAAAGTCATAGCAGAAAAAAATGACTTGAAAAAGGACTATATTACTCCCCAAAACACATTTCAGCACATTCATGGATATACATGGCACACACAATCTTACATTTATCTCTTCACAACATAAAGGAAAGTGTTGTATTTGATATAGTCAAAAAGGACTTCAAAAAGGACTATAGGCCTATTACTCCCTCAAAAAGACGCAATTTTAATTGAAAACACACTTCAGCACATTCATGGATACACATAGCACATAGACTACAAGTTTTTATTTATCCCTTCACAACATAAGGAAAGTGTTTTATTAGATCACACTCAATATTTCAATGTTATGAGGTATCGGGATTGTAATCTCTCTTCATTCCGAAAGTTATGAAATATTGAAGACAGAACTTCATATTACCATATTTTACATAAATTAATTATATCTTTCTGTGAATGGAATACTTTAATTATTATGTTAATGTAATATTTAACATTATCTCGACAATTTTAAAAGTTCACTGACTTTTCAATAACTCTATATAACTCACAGTCAGAAAAAAACAATACTAATAATTAAGATCCACAATAACCTACGAAGTGGCAAAATACTCTCCAGAACTATCCAAATCTTGAAAGAGAAGGAGGAGTGGCACCAGACCAAGATTGGTCAACCCTTCTTATTGAATCCATCCTCTGAAATCCATCTGGAACATTTTACATATCAGTGGAACCAAATCGTGAAGGTCTTCATTAGAATGCAAACGTTAAGGCAGAATCTCCTCCGTTTCGCAGCTGTTTGTACTGCAGATTCGACTTTTTATAACCCTCCTGTCATCGCGGAATTGATGTCTTTTTCAGTCGTGTCGATAAAAAATCTTCGCAAACTTCAAAGCATCACTCATGCCCTTGTTAGGAGAATTTAGAGCCCTCTTTTTATAATGGGAATTTAAAAGAGGCAATTATTATGCTTATAAAATGCATTAAATCAGCAGGTTCCACGTTCTCGGATGTATTTAATGCATTATGTATGGAAAAGAAGATTGTTTGCTGTCTTTAATACCCAAGGGCATTCGTAGAAGCACTGAAGTGTATCTAATTTATTTTGAACATATGAACTTAATATTTCTATACATCTTGATTACACACTTTTAACACTTGTGAAATTGAGGACCTAACATTCTAAATATGCTAAGTGCCAAAAACAACTTTCTGAGATATCGATGAAAAACACACTGCGAAATGCATGTTCAGATACCTACAACGCCGTCTTTTGACGCACGAATGAGTAATTTACAGTTGACAATTTAGTATGATATTCTAATATGGATGTTTCTTCCTTACATTAGATAAAATGAAATTTGGAAAAATTGGCACTTAGCACATTTAGAAATTTGTTAAATAAATTATATACAAAGGAAACACAAGACGGATTGAAAACCAACACCGACGCATAAACAAATTACACCCAAAACTATATTACACACTCGAAATTGAAAACAAAAAAATCCATAAATCTATTACATTTCACAATCACAAAGGTAGGTAATAAACATGCATTCACAATTTATAGAAAACTCACAACCACAGTAACACATCTAAACACCCAACACAACACAAACACGTAGCATTTCGATCCTTGGTACACAGACTAATCAACATACTGATGAACCAAGAACCAACAATATTATAATGAAGAAATGCGCACCATCAGATACATAGCACAAGAGAATGGATACAACCCCAATACAGTAGACATCATCATGAAAAAAGACGAAAATATAATAACAAGAAACAAAGAAACACAACACAAACACATCACACTAACATACGAAAATAAAAACACAAGGTTCCATGTTCAATGAGGGAATCAAAATACACCATTCATACAGAAGACATACTACAAAAAATCTCAACACAAAATAAGACAAACAAAAACAACCTAACAGGAGTGTACAGATTAATTGTCTGAACTTAAGACCAACAGATTCCTTACTTAATAAGTTATCTTTAAGGAGTATTATATTTTAAATCTAGTATTGATCTGAATGAAGGTGGGGAGAGGAACGGTGAATTGTTCAATGGTTGAGCTGTATGGACTTTTTCCATTGCTAATTTTCAAAATTGTAGCACAACGTTTCGAAGAGTGGATATGTAGCACAACGTTATGCTACAATTTTGAAAATTAGCAATGGAAAAATTACACACAGCTCAACCATTGAGCATTTTAAATCTAACTGATTCGTATATTTGCAAGGTCCCTTTTGTCTAAAAAAATAATGTACGATTATTTGCTCACAATTAAGATATTCGTGATTACTTTACAAGAAATAGAATGTATATTTATACAAAACCTTTTAAATAACTAGATATTTTATATCGCATATCGTCGTTAATTTTATGAAACCTCCTATGTGATAGCACAGAACGTAATTTTTCAGGAGGAAGAAAAAAAGCAATTAAATATCAATAGGCCTATATAGGCATATTAGACAATTTGGTAGAGAACGTTGGTGAATATGATGGACACGAATGACATCAGTGTAGGCCTATTGATATTTAATTAATTTTTTCTTGCTCCTGAAAAATTGTGATCTGTATTGTCACATAGGAGATTTAATAAAATCAACGACGGTATAGGCCTATGCCTCATCTGTCAGCAAACATGATTGGTGCTAGAGCTTTAAAAATTGCTATTATAAACATGAATATTAAAAAAAAAACTATTTAAAAATATTTCTTTGTAACAATTTCTTTATATTTTCAAGAAATTTCTAATCAATGAATTCTTTCTTTCATATTGTATTTTGTTTTTAGAAATCTTATGTCGAGTCTATCTGTTTACGGTTAGACAATAAAACAATAACATTCCATCCAATATCATACCATGCCAAACTGTCTCACATTTTAATATACTCGTATAAAAACTAGCTGCATTAGATTCATGTATGAAGCTACAAAACACGTGACTAGAAGAAATCAACGGTTGTGTTTCCATTCATAACAATATTTTACCGAACGTTAAATGTATTTTAATCACAGTGCAGGCGTTTTCCTGTGATCGTAAATCACGCTCTAGTGTGAAGTGATGACAATTAAATAACACACAATTATATTGGCCGGCAGCGTTAGTGTTTTGTTTGTAATATACAAGCCCAAGATTTTACGATAAACCCATTTGTTATTCTGTAATGAATGCTTTTAGTTCGCCAGCACTTAATCCTGTAATTGAATTATAAATAGAGCCAACATTCACAGATACAAAGAAGTCATGTGGATAGAAGAGGAGCAAGTTTATGGGAATGAAAGGGAACAGTGCAGAAGTGCACTATTTATGTCTCTATGTCTGCTCTCTTCGACGTCCTTCGTGAGTGGAGAGTGTGGATGTATTTAAACTGGTAAAACTAATAATGAAAATGGGGAAATCCCAACAAAAAGACTCATTTTTCCGATATTGTTAGTCACAAACACCACTGCAGTCTTTCAAGTTTAGAACGTTTTATTTTCGCTGGCAGAGTTAAGGCCGTAAGGTCTTCTCTTCCACTCAACCAGCCTTAATCAATGAAATAGTTACATACATATTTAAATTATGAATATTTACAATACACTTAAAAGATTCTCCAGCAATATTCTTCAGTTAACGACTAGTACATGTTTATTTATTTTGAGATAAACCTTTAAGAAAAAGTAATAACTTAATTTATGAGCTAATTTAATTCAATCCAGTCTATATGGAATATGTAAAGAATTATAATTAAGTTGAGATAGCTAGTTGGTTAAAATGATGAGAATTAATATAATGGAAGTTTACTAGACCTATGTATAGGGAGAAAAGATATAACTCAAAAAATATATTTGTATAATGAGACTATTAATGTAATGAAATTTTGTCATTAGAGGTTTTATATTCTATTTAGAGAAATTAATGGTAATAATAAGAATGGACAGATGTTAGTTTCATTATAAGTAAGAAATATTAGTCAGTAATTTTATTAATCTGTTAAGTTAGAATTTATGTAGTTTTGACCTAAATGAAGTTATTGTCTAACAACCCCTTACATCACTCGGAAACGAGTTCCAATTTCTAGCAACTAAAACTGTATAAGATGAAGAAAATAAAGATGTCTTGTGGTAGGGCATAATGAGTAAATTGTTATGATGAGACCTGGTACTTAGCTGATGATATGCGGATAAATTTTGAAAACGAGAAGCCAAATAGATTGGGGTAGCGGTGCGCAGAATTTGAAATAAGAGAATAAGATAATGCATGGACCCACGCATTATGCACACGTTGTAGCCTGCTGCTCAAATTTCAATTTAGGTTGCTTAATATAACATCGCAGTAGTCGAAGTGTGGCATCACGAGTGTTTATCAGGAAGAAAGTGCTACAGTCAACGCTTGTGATCAAACCCAAGAATGTTAAGCCTTGTTTCTAGCATTGAACTTCAGGCGGGGCTCCAGTTCCTTTGCAGGTAACAATAATGCGTGGCGCAACAGCCCATGAAGAGCCAAGACAGATCATCGTTGACCTCAGCAGAGGTGAACGATCATCTAAGCAAAACTGGGGTAACTTGTGTTCGGTACGACGATCCTCCTAGCCGTTATAGCTGACTTTCGAAACCGAAATTCGCTACTTGTCGTATTTTCTCAAATTCATTACGATGATGGGTGGGCACCGGTACCATACATTGGCCGAAATTTCATTAGAGAATTCCTTTCCACGAGGTCTCGAACCAGCGCGCATTCTATAACACGACTCCTAGGCATGATGCTTTAAGATAAGCGTCTCATCGGATTTTCTATCAGCTGTTTAAAACATATGACGTACGACATTGACATTGCTCGAAACAGAGGAGTTTTGAGGTTAGGTCTATTAATCATGAGTGTTAGGGAATAAGAATTTGTAATTGTTTCATGCTTCTTAATTGGAGAGAAAGATACGAAAGAGATATTGGTTACATAATATATATGTAAGAAACGACTTGATTACTGCAATGGGAATACCTCAAAAGCTATAATTCTTCTCTGTTTTCTACAAGCAAAATAAGTTTTCCGTCCGCCATTTTGGCGCGAAACTGAACATGGCACGACATAATAATAACAGTTGACCAATTAAAATTGATTTATTAAAGAAGGTCATGATCGTACGCATCGGAAAAGTTGCTCATCCGAGAAACGTGGACGGATTTACCGAGTGCCGATGCGAGCGATACGACGCAGTGAACGCGGTTACATAACAATTACAGCAAAGATTGTCGCTTTCCGATCCGTGCGATTCGTCCGATGAGTGCGATACGATATAGTGAACGCCTTACCTTTAGACCACGACGCTAAGGCGCGGGACTCCCTTGCAAGTACTGGATTGAAATACTAACCGAGGACTCGAGTCTCGCTCTAGGCGTCCACGAGTCGTTTAGTAGTCTATAATCGTAAACATCGTACGCCCCTGACATGAAATATAGTGAGAAGTGGAGAGAAACAGCGAATGTTGGTGGGATTGAATTCATGATATTGAATATACAGATATCATAAGTCAAGTTCACACCTGTGGAGTAACGGTTAGCGCATGTGGCCGCGAAACCACTTGGCCCGGATTCGAATCCCAATATGAGCTGGATAACTATCGATGCTGGACCCCGGACTCATTTAACTGGCATTATCACCTTCATCTTATTCAGACGCTAAATAACCTAAGATGTTGATACAGCGTCGTAAAATAACCTACTAAAAACTGGAGTTAACGCCGGGGTTCGAACATGGTAAGCTCGTGTTCTTGTACTGAACACAGCATGACTTGAACTTCTTCGTCTCCCGTAACAACGCGTATTGTATGCACTGCCGAGGTGCATTTGTTTTCCACGTGTGTTGATCCATCACCCTTTGAGAAGTGACGACGCCCTCTATTTAATTACCGAATCTCAATCTTCGTTAGTCCTTTACTCCAAGCCCTAACGAAAGATGCATCAGATGTCTGGGCCTGTGTATTCCATCAGGTTTAGTTTTACTCGCTAGATTAATACAGGCTCAGATTTTCCGCTTAATTGATTACGTTTCGGGATTATAGGCAGTGTTTATCGTACACATCAGTGTAGTGCCTTCTTAATAGCATTTCACACATCTGAATTGACCTGCTCAATCTCCATGTAAGTAGCCACGTGAAAAATCACGGCCATTTAAATGCATGCTATCCGACACCATATCTGCTTAATGAAGGGCGTGTGGGGCTCGAGGCTTGACTTCCCTTCGCTTTAGATGTTGATCATTTTTATTTTCCCTGCTTTTTAAAACAGACAAAGAAACACCCAATGTGTGATCTCTCCTTGACTCGAGGAGTTCAATGATTTATTACGTTATTATTTTTACTGATTAACTTTACAACTTCTTTACTGTATTAATTTTTTTTAGGAAATTACTGTCTGGCTAGTTTGAAGTGATATCCTTCATTGTTGAAAGCCTAGTTGAGATCCCGCGCTGTCTTCTGTTCCCTGTTATGATGGCGTATGTTCCTGATTGTGTCGAAAATGGTGTGTGTTTTGAAATTCAGTTGAGTTTTCAGGATGTGCTGGGGGTGTGTTTCTGTATGTTATGCCACACTTTGACTACTGCGATATTATATTAAGTAACCTAAATGCAAATTTGAGCAACAGGCTACAACGTGTGCATAATGCGTGCGTCCGTTATATTTGTAATATTCGTAAGTATGATCATGTTTCCCCGTCTTTCCAAACTCTGTCTTGGCTAAGGCTAAGCGATCGACGAGCCCTGCATTCTCTTGTTCTCTTATTTCAAATTCTGCGCACCGCTACCCCAATCTATTTGGCTTCTCGTTTTCAAAATTTATCCGCATATCATCAGCTAAGTACAAGATCTCATCATAACAATTTACTCATTATGCCCTACCACAAGATATCTTTATATTCTTCATCCTATACAGTTTCAGTTGCTAGAAATTGGAACTCGCTTCCGAGTGATATAAGGGATTGTTGGACAATAACTTCATTTAGGTCAAAATTACATAAATTCTTACTTAACAGATGAATTGCTGATTAATATGTGTTACTAATAATGAAACTAACATCTGTCCATTCTTATTATTATTATCATTAATTTCTCTAAATAGATTTACAAAACCTCTAATGGCAATTACATTAATATTCTCATTATAGAAATAGAAATATATATATATATATATATATATATATATATATATATATATATTCTCCCTGTAACATAGTCCTAGTAAGCTTATATTAAATTAATTTTCATCATTTTACTAGCTATTTCAAATATTAAATTAATTATAATTCATTGAATTAAACTAGCTTATAAATTAAGTTACTACTTTACCTTATAGATTTATCTAAATTTAAATAAACGTGTAGTGAAGAATATTGCTGGAGAACCTTTTAAGTGTAGAGTATATATTTGTAATTTAAATTTATGTATTGTATTGATTAAGGCTGATTGAGTGGAAGAGAAGGCCTTATGGCCTTAACTCTGCCAGCGAAAATAAAACATTATTATTATTATTATTATTATTATTATTATTATTATTATTATGTTTGTAAATTTCATATTGTTCTAGAACATAGATGGGCATCGTGCCTCACTTGAGAATTTGTGCCTCACTGACCTTCACAGAGCTTATCGCTCTGAGTGACATCATCTTCGCAGTCCCCGTTCCTCCCTCACGTAGCTCCTAGCCGTGGCAGGTTCTATATCAGTTTCATAAGCAATATCAGTGGTGGCATAATGGCATTATCAAAGCAGTGTGTACGCGTTAGAAAACGATTATTTCATGAGAAATGGGAGGAAGAGTTTTTGCTGTTTGGAAGGGGAGAACATATGATGTATGTTATGCTGGAAAATTCTATTAGACATTAATAAATTTAATATACAACGACATTACTACTTATGTCATAAAGAACATGTTGAATTAGAAGGTAAGACAAATTAAATGTTATTTTTCGTATTATTCCGAAGAAAATTTATGATCTTAACATTTGCATAGTAGGGTAAAAGAGGATCTGTTGTACAGTCGGGCATGTTAGACACTTTGTACTTTAACGTGTTACCTCGCCACTTGTGGGCACTACATTCTGCTAGAAGTTAATGACGGAAGTAGCCCCACTCGTGGCTACTTCCGTCATTAACTTCTAGCAGAATGTGGTGCCCACAAGTGGGGAGGTAACACGTTAAAGTACAAAGTGTCCAACATGCCCGACTGTCCAACAGACCCTAATTTACCCTATACTAAATACGACATTATACCTTAAACACGCTGCATTAAAAGGTACGAGGAATTAAATGTTGTTTGTACGTATTATTTACAAAAGAAATTAAAAAATATATATATCAAATGTGCGTAGAAAACGAAATATGATTTTCTGAAATTATTTTAGGTCGAGAACGTGCAAATCTATTAAGTAATCTTGATAAACGCCAGAATATTCAAGAAAATAAACTTATACAACGTGATGCAATATTATTGGCTAGTTACGCAATTTCTCGCCTGTGATTTAAATCAATTCAGTGATGGAGAAACAGTAAAGAGGTTTATGATTAAAGCTGCCGAATTAATTTGCCAAATTGAATAAAAGTTTTCGAGTCTCTCACGTTAACCAAGCGCTTTCCTAATAATTCGCCACTGACCGCCTGAGCGATTACGATAAGGTGACGCAGGTCACAGCAGTTTATATTTCCCATCCTACTCTGCAGTCTCCTCTCCTAGTAAACAAACTATTTCAAATCGAGTGCCTCACGTAACCGAAAATTGTGCCCATGTATGTTCTAGAGTGTCAAGTTTCTAGGCACAAACTTATAGATATTTATATTCCCTACGAGAATGGTAAAAATTATATTATCAAATTTATTTTGAGGTTAAAAGCGCACCAAAACTGTATACATTAAATTGTGTAATGTAAATTTGATGGCAGCATCCTTCTGGAAACGATTATAAATGTATCTGATCCACTTTCTCAACCATTCAAATGCGAACATATGCTGATCATGAAGATAATGAAGGTAATTTCTGAGCATTACAAGCAGGTTTGCGTATAAACCAGAAGGCTCTCGGCACACGTCGAGGCATGACGCATCAGATGTAACCCAGCTCTTAAAAATTAACGCGCACCTTGAAAGCGGCAGTCACTAGCAATGACCCACAGACTGACAGGCCAGCTAGCGCAGTCAATAACAGTTGAAACTGCTGCCATCTCGGGTCACGTTTCATAACAATGACACGTTCGTCAAATGTTTGCAAGGATGATTCAGAAACTCCCCGGCGGTAAATATTAGTCCAACTCTTTGCATACAGAAATGTACCCGTAAAACCGAACTATTACACACTGTGCAGAGTTTATATTGCCGGCCAGAAAACAAACACAACCGAATATTAAGTGTATGGTTCATTATTTTCTTTGACGAGGTTATCAACAACAGGGATGTAATACAGCAGCGGTGGCGAAAATGTAATCGTGCGCCGAGCCACTGTGTAACGTGCAACGTGCATTGCACCTATGGAGGAAGGCGGACACCCGAAGGGGAAGTGAAGCAACTGTCTGACTTATTAACGGATTTTCATTTTCCTTACGTCAAGCACTTAAACGTAATTTTATACAGTACAAGGCTACGAACTAATGTTTAGTACGTGTAACGAAGAAAGAAATGAACAATAAATTAACAATATCACAACCCAAAATTAACTGTCTTCAGAATGTCTCTGCGACAAAGTTTCAAAATCAGGAATTATGTCACTTACTGCCGATCGTAGTTGATTACGAAGGTATTTGTCTGTCAGTCGTGATCTAAATTTGGTTTTTACTATTTTCATTGTTGAAAATAATTTTTCACAAACGTAAGTTGTAGCGAACATGGCTTCAACAGAGCAAGCGAAAGAACGAAGCTTCGGATATTTATTTTTGGCAAAGATTTGAAGAGTTCAACATTTGTCAAGTCCTTACATCTAGCTTTCATTTGACATCACATAGTAAATCTGTGAGTTCAAATTGAAGAGCTAACAGCATTATTCGTACATCTGCTGAAAAAGGGTCGACGTACAGAGATGACGATGATGATGATGATGATGATAACAACAACAGTAACACTTAACCTTTTAATGTTTCATCAGTAATATGTAGTATAATGCCGTTTTATGTTATACAACCGTTTCCTCGTAATAAATAATAATAATAATAATAATAATAATAATAATAATAATAAATTTAGCCTACTAGATCCCGTAAGGGCAAGGGCCTCCTGATTGACAGGGCTTGGCTCAGCAGACTTCACTCGTTAGGTGAGCCGATCCTAAGGAGTGTTCTATATACACAAACACTTGCACTGGTAAGATTCCCACCACACTATACACTGAGGACGGTGGCTTCTAGATTTCTCCATAGCTGTCTGTCTCTTGTACTGCTCGTCCAATGTGGTCCTGCCTTCTTTTTGAAGAAATCTGCCCATCTAGTCGTTTGGCATCCCACTCTTCTTCTGCCGATCCTGGGATCCCACAATGTCAGTCTGTGCGTCCATCGTCTGTGATCCATCCTTACCACGCGCCCTCCCATTTCCACTTCAGGCTTTCTGGATGATTCCTCGTAATACTTGTGAACAAATCGTACATTTAATATTCTCATCATATTGACAGCAAAAAAATGCGTCCTCCCATCCTACTTGGAACTTTCGTACATGGTTTCGAGAGAAACATATGCCACTCGCAGGTCAAAGACAAATACAAATGGAACGGAGTTTGACTCCAGTGAGTGAGAGGGTGGGGGTTGGCGGAGGTTAGAAGCAACTGAAATGCACAGCTATCACTGCGAGCCACAATGTCTCGCGAGTCACGTTCTCGCCACGGTTGTAATACAGTATTAGTCACATGGCGAGGTGAGTTAAATGGAAAAGTCGATCAATAATTTTATTTTTAAGATACTATGATTGTTACGTTCCTAGAAAGACATGAAAGGAGGAGGTAGGTCTCGGGTCTCGAACTTCAGACTTCCAAGATACTAAGCCAGCTTGTTTTACAAATAGTTCGGTTCAGAAAAATTTCTTGTTTCTAATAGTAAACGAGAGGAGAAAGTTACATTCCCTTTCTCTCCTTTTTGCACACTTTTACTCCCTCTTACTTATATGCTGTCCAATTCCACAAGTCTTTCTCGGTATCATAACTTAAATACTCGGTCACAATATGATAACACGCTAGAAATACCACTGCACACACCATCTCTTTATTCTTCATCTTTCACTGTTGCTACTTCTCGTCACTGGAATTCTCTGCCGCCTGAAGTCAAGGGCTGCCGAACTTTAATTTCTTTTAAATGTAAATTAGAAAAATATCTTATGATGAGTTGCCAGACCTAACGCGTTGCAAATATTTAATGCAATGTGTTCCACTGTATTTTTGTATCTTATTTCTATTGTGTAATCATATAAATCATGTTTATTTATCACTTAACACCAGTATATATCCCACTGTGTTGCTTTTTTATTATTAATCTATTTTTATTGTGTACATTTTATTCAATTGTCGGTTTAATTATGTGAATCCTACTTATTTACTTGTAGTCTAATACTAATATGCATACTAATGTGTTTATTTTTATTTTTACTGTGTACATTTTTATCGAATTATCGGCTTCTGTTTTTATGTGATACGTATTTGATTCTAACAACATTAATATGTATTCCACTATGTTTATTTTTATTTTATGAGGTAAATTTTATGTAACTACCCGTTTTGATCTCATTATGTACCTAAATTGTATCAGTATGTAATTACTTAATTCCGATCCAGTTCTATGTTCAAGTATGTAAGTAAGTTTTAATCCTGGTTGAGTGTAAGAGAAGGCCTTAGGCCTTAACTCTGCCAGGTAAAATAAAGCCATTATTATTATTATTATTATTATTATTATTATTATTATTATTAAGATGGTAAGCATACTCATTATGATGACTGCGGTTGAGGGCTGAACGTCTTCGCAAGAAATATGAGGTAATTACCTGGGGATAAAGCTAGTCATACATACACATGGATAATTTTATTGCTCTCCAAATCTTTTTTCACGTCATCATAATAATCTGTTGTGGAAAGCTCACGTATTCGTTGTACCATGAAGAAACCAATGAATACGTTAGACCGGGACTACATCCATCATCATTACCTGCAACCAACGATAAAGATGAGATGTAAATCCCCTCCTGATTTCATATCCATCTATTCCCCAGTCTAACTTCATCTGTCTCTTTGTAGTGTATGTTTGCTACAGACACAGTCGAAGCTCTGTTTTTCGTAGTATGATGAGAGCCCAAAATACTTGGAGTTACAATAAAATATCTCGTGAAAATGTGACACCTGTAGTTACAACCATGCTTTAACTGCAAATATATTTTATTAAATTGTTTTATTAAAGTACTTGAAGTATAGTACATTATGCAACGAGCCTATAATGGTAGTAATTAAGACGGAAGTATAATTGCTTATGAAACGAGCGCAAGCGAGTTTCATAATTTTTATACGAGCGTCTTAATTACCATTATAGGCAAGTTTCATACGACTTTTTATGCTCGACCATATTTCTAACTTGAAAGTATTCAAAATTATGGCTATGTGTGAACTGACCTGAATTGTGAGATGTGCACAAACGCGAAAAGTATTGATTTTTTCCGAGGCCGAATTTCATTGACCTTGGCACAGAATAAGATGAACATTACTCTGGTATAACCTGAAAATTGATTTAGAATTGAAAAACGAGATGACAAATTGAATTTATTTGAATATTATTTACAATTAACTCTAATTATTATAGTAACAGAACATAACCTTCTGCGACATTACTGGATTTCCAGCTTCCGTGACTTTTCGCTAATTCTTTTTCGATTGCATATCCGAGAATAATCGATACTTGCGGTTTTATAACGGTACAAAGCTGACTTGTCATTGGCTGAACACCTGTACTTTAATGAGTACGTGTACTTTAATGAGTACGTGTACTTTAATGACATGCATTAAAGGACTGCTACCAGGTGTATAATTACTACATTTCGGCATGGTCGAGCATAAAATTTATTAAAATATACATATCATGTATTGAAGAAAAGCACCGAGACATTTCAGTTTATGTTTTTCCATTTCGTTCTATTGAACAAATGCACTAAAAAGTTACAGAAGTAACCTTCTGTATTGCGTTTGGAGTTTAGAAAATACAATTGATTTGATTTGAACATTCTTTCTGCCATAGCAGACTGCCTAAATGACAAAGAATACTATACAAATTTAAATATCTTGATACAATAGTGTAACAGTAATGAAGGTTCAATTTGCTAATACATGATATTATGAGAGAAATTATAACAGGACTATATAACTTGGTCTTCAGTTCATACTATACAGGGTGATTCACGAGGATTTACCGTCCTTTACGGAGCTTATTTCCGAAGACATTCTGAGCAAAAAAGTCATATAAACGTGGGTCTTATTCTCAATATTTACAGAGTTACGTTTCGATATTGGAACGCATTGCTGTGAACGCGTGATCTTGGTCAGCGTGCAGTCAGCAGCCAGCGCGAGCGCTACGGAAATCAAAGATAGCCGTATGCAGTTACGTAGAACGACGAGTGCCGTTCACAAGCGTGCGGCCAAGTGTACTCAAGCGGACGGCGACATTTTTTAAAATGTGTTGTAAACTCTCCAAGACTGTAAATTCGGATGCAAAATTGAACTGCAAATAATTAAGTCGGTGGAAGTGGTGTGATTTGTAACAATTGTTGTAATAAGTGCGTAAGAATAATGTAATTTTTTAGTTAAAAATAGAAAAAAATATCTGTACGAAGCAACTAAGGACTTCACAGCACATTTTAGCTTCATAATACTTGCCAATTAAGGAAATGATACTTTTGAATGGCTCATTCTCTATTTGTATTATTCTTTCACCTTCAAACTAAAGAAAATATTTATTTTAAAAACAACTTTAAATGGTGTAACTCTGAAAATATTGAGAATAGGAATTATGTTTATACGTTTTTTTAATATTTCAGGAGAAAAATTCGCTCCGGCGCCGGAGATCGAACCCGGGTTCTTGGTTCTACGTACCAAGCGCTCTGACCACTGAGCTACGCCGAAATCAATTCACAGCACCGGGTCGAACTCTTCTCCTTCAATGTTTCCCTTTGTGGCCTGATTCCTAGTATAATGGCAGTTGACATTGGATACACATCAACATATGTATGTATGTATGTATGTATGTATGTATGTATGTATGTATGTATGTATGTATGTATGCATGTATGTATGTATGTACGAGGCGCATCCAGAAAGTAAGTTTCCTATTAAAAAAATACACACTTTCAGGAAAACATTTATTGGTAACAGGTACAGCAATGTTTCAGCTATTTTTCAACATAGCCACCATCAGAATTGAGACACTTGTCGAATCGTGGGATCAACTTTTGTATCTCTCTGTCGTAGAACTCTGCCGTCTGTGAATGGAACCAGCGTGTGACAGACGTCTTCAGCTCTTCGTAGTTGCCAAAACGCTCACCGGAGGACAGGAATTTCTTGAGGTGCAAGAAAACGTGAAAATCGCTGGGAGCAACATCAGGACTGTAGGGTAGATGATCAAACAACTCCCAGCCAAATTCCGTCAAAACAGCTGCTGTGCGCCGAGCCGTATGTGGACGAGCATTGTCATGGAGGAGCACAACACCTGCAGTAAGCATTCCACGCCTCTTATTTTGAATGGCACGTCGCAATTTTCGCAGTGTTTCACAGTAACGGTCAGCGTTCACTGTTTCACCTCTTGGAAGGAAGTCAATGAGCAGAATGCCCTTCCTGTCCCAGAACACCGTGCACGTCACTTTCCGTACCGACAGCGTCTGTTTGAATTTCGTCCTGACCGGAGATCCACTATGCCGCCAATGCATTGACTGCTGCTTGGTTTCCGGGGTGAAGTGCGAAATCCAAGTCTCATCGCCCGTGACGATCCTGTCGAGGAACTCGTCGCCGTCATCGTGATACCGTTGCAGAAATATCAGTGCTGCTCCTAAACGTTGCATTTTGTGTTCGGGTGTCAGGCGCAATGCTTTGTGCATTAAAGAACTTTATCACCGACCGAACCTCGCAGGCGGCGGAGAAGGAATAAGAGCTTCCATTTCGGACCACTGCTGCCACGCTACTGGCATGTTACGCATGCGCAATTGACACGGCTAATTACGTTTACTTTCAAGGGGAAAAAAATCGGGAAACTTACTTTCTGGATGCGCCTCGTATGTATGTATGTATTTATAATAATAATAATAATAAAAATAATAATAATAATAATAATATTATTATTATATATCCGAAAGAAAATTAGTTAATAATGGAGTTCGACAAGGTTGTCCACTATCACCAACTTTATTTAATATTTATATAAATGAAATTATTTTAAAATGGAACCAAATCTACACATCAGGAATCAAAATAACCAGTGCTCTAACATTAAATACCTTACTCTATGCCGATGATCAAGTCATAATTTCCAATTCAGAGGATAATTTACAAAGAGGATTGTATACATTAAATGAAATATTAAAAGATTTTGGGATGGAAATTTCAGCACAAAAATCAAAAGTAATGGCATTTTAGGACAAGACCCAGTGAGAAGTAAGATAATACACAATAACCAATGCCTCGAACAAGTGCAAAATTTCAATTATCTGGGTTGTGAAATATCTTATCAAAATGAAAAAGATGTGAACAAGAAAACTACCAAATTTACACAAATTCTAGGAATAATAAACAAAACATTAAAAGCTAAATTAGTACAAAAATCTACAAGAATAAAAATATATAATACACTAGCATTACCCACCCTTCTATACGGAAGCGAGATTTGGACATTAAAGAAAAAGACATGAACAGAATCAAAGCAACGGAAATGAAATTTTTCAGGAGAACAGCAGGATATACTCTTTTAGACCGAAAAAGGAATGAAGAAATTTTAGAACAATTAGAAGTAGAGTCAGTAGAAGAAAAAATCACCAGATACAAATTCAATTGGCTAGATCATGTAAGAAGAATGGAAAATTCAAGAATCCCAAAAATTATGATGCAATATAAACCTAGAGGACATCGTCGACCAGGAAGACCTTTAAGAAGACTGCTAGATGGGGCCGAAACAGGTCTACAGAGGCCTAATTCGTGAAGGATGATGATGATGATAATAATAATAATAATAATAATAATAATAATAATAATAATAATAAAATAACCCTGTACAACTGTCTGCATATGTAAAGGAACTTGGTCTCGTTTCTTTAATGCTCATATTCAGATGCATGTCAGAATTTAGTACAGAGTGACAAGGGAGATAATTTCGAGTCATAGCGCGTCGTGTTACTGACAGTTTATCTGTTTAGGTTTCCTAAACTCGTCTGTAAGAGGCGAATGACACTGATTTACATAAGCTTCACGACGAGCAGGTGACAGAAGCAGTTCAAACAAACCAGCTGAGTTCTTTACATCTGTTAGCTTAGCTCTCTCGTAGTGAATGAAGCATTTGATTATCTACGAACATTCCAATGTAACAGAGCGAGTTTTACGTTTTGTTTTGCTACTTAATTCCTTATGAATGCTATCTCTGACTGCTCTCTGGCGTATAACAGGATTAGAAGACTTGCAACGTGCTTTGTACCACTGTACGTGGCATGGATTTGTTTCGGTATGAAACTCAGAGATCTGAAAGCAAATGATTCTAAATACGAATAGATGGACAAATAAAAATTGTAGATTTATGAAAAATAAGCCATGCAGTAAGAAGTAATCCTAATATAAGATCATGCCGCGTCTGTGGTTCAAGTTCTAGACCAGTGATGTCAACTGATGCCCATAGGAGCAAGCGCGCGCTTTAGAGGCCAGGAGAGCCTGAGCGCTTTACAGCGGAAAGGAAAGAGACAGACGAATGAGGTAGTATTTGCCGCTTGGTCGAGCTATATACAGGAATGGCCAGCACTGATTCAATGGATAAAGGGAAGAGAACTTATTAAAACTGTATCCATGTTAATTTTTAGATTTGTCTGAGAAGTATAAGTGCATTAAAAGAATGTAAGTTTTAATTTTAATGCTCATTTTTCACAAGTTTGCTTTTTTATTCAAAAGGAATATTTGCTCAACTTTTTTTTACAGAAAAGTGAAATTTTCAGATATGTTTGTTTAGTAGCCTTAAAGGTACTAAAACAATATTTTCGTAAATCTAATATATCGTAAATACGTATTACTGAAGATAGTGTATTCAAATGTTTGAAAATATTCGCATGGAAAATGTTTGTAAGGAAACAAACTAACAAAGCAAATATTGTTACATCACAAACAAAAGAATATGCCTATGTGTTGGTAAAACGTCAGCTCTATAGCTTCAGCAGATTTCGAGATAATTTAATATTCTGATAACAGAAAGTTGCGCACCAATATCATCTAAAAGCATAATTCGGTAAGAGTTTTATTATGTAATATTAGTTACAGTTAAAACATATACCTAGACAACTTTGCTTTGTACTATAATATTGTTTTGATTACTTTTAAAAGGCTAAAGATACCATCAATATCAATTTAAACTTATCATGCCATAGTCAGTGTCTTTCTTTGGGATAACACTTTATTTATGAATGATGTGTTTAATTCACTTAGTACAGTATAGTTGCAGTTATTATGGAATTTGTGTGAATATTCCTTCGTTACTCTTTATTATGTTATTAACGTTTAAAACACAACTGCAATATTAGGCTAAGAAATAAGTGTTAGGTACTTTTGTTTTACAGACAATATAGAAAATAACAAACAGAAAGAAGCCATGTAAAAATAAGGACATAAAATGTCACGTTCCATTTGAAGTTTGTGCACCACCAACAGGCTGCTTATTCCTCCTAGCATACCTAGCGCTTAATGCCCGCGCACGACGTCAAGGCCAGAAAGATGCGCTTGCTTTGACATCACTGTTCTAGACCGCTGATCTTCAATCCAGGCGGCCCGGGTTCGATCCCCGATCAAGTCGTGACGGAATTCGCGGTGGGTGAAGCAGACGTTGCAAGGTTTTTTGGGGTACTCCCGTTTCCGTCTTTCATTCTACCAAGACTCTCCACATTCCCCTTAATTCATTCATATATAATAATAAAAATAGGCTGAGATGAAGTCTTGGAGTAATACGGATTTTCGATGTTGATATAGGAAGGGCTTGGAGCTTATCCAGCTACTCTGACTTGTGCCGATGGGAACTGACTATCAGAGACTGAGGCAGGCTGGTCCACCTGTTAGCGTGGGTTGATTAGGAAGGACCAGGCTCTATCAGGGAGTGAGGCACGATGGCCCAACGACAGCTTTCGCATGACACTAATTTTATGATGTGACGCATGACACTAATTTTATGATGTGACGCCTCAAGAATTCTGTTTACTCACTCATTTTAAAATTCCTCAGACGTAATGCTAGCACTTTGCTAGAGGAGGGAAATATTGTTACTTTTCGTGCGTTCATGAATTTTGAGTCCAATTACATAGATTCTATTCCAATTTTAACTAAAGAATGTGAATGAGTATTACTGTGATGAACTATATCTGCACTAAGAAAAGGAATACTCTTCCAGTAAAGGAGTTCTTAGACTTTTGTTCCCAAAAAGTGGGTTCAAAACCTGGTAAGGACAAGTTACCTGGTTGAGGTTTCTTTTCGGGATTTTCCCTCTACCCATTAAGAACAAATGCTGGATAACTTTCTCAGGCATTATGATCATCTCACTCAGCTGCTAAATAACGATAGCAGTTGGTAAAGCGTCGTAAATAACCAAATAAAAATAAAAATAAATATGACAAAGTACTGACATTAATCATAAAACTCGTAAAGTGTGTAATAAAAAATCACGTGTCATCTCCATGATTGGGGTCAGGAAGTTTATGCATTTGTACACATTTTTCCATCGGCTGTAATTATTTGCTGATTAATTATCTTCACGAACCACCAACATTTAAGCTTATCAGACTAAATTTTATGTTGCATATATTTGTATATTTTGGCGTGTTTTTATAAATGCATAATATTTCATGATATTTATATTATTGTGGCATATTTTCGCGTTTCAGGTCATTAAAGTTGATTTTATGTTGCTTAAAAATGCATAGTTTGGATTTTTAAAATAACAATATCATATTCTAGTTTTGAAAACTAGTATTGAGTGAAATTATTATCATTATTTTTATCAGAAAAGTATTAAAAGTTTCGCGGCACACCTAGCGAATCTCACAGCACAGGAGTGTGCGCTCTCAACAAAAAATCTAAGTTTAATCTCATCTAGTTTGACCTACAATGTTATTTATTAATTAACTTTGTAATAAATTACGTAAAATAGTATATTATTTTGTTTTATTGAGGAATTACTTGTCAATAAGTTTATTACGTACAATATATTTAACTTTATTTCAATCGGTAATTATGTATGGAATTATAGGAGGGGGTAGCTCATTTAAATCCAATTTTAATCCACTTTATTTATTACAGAAGAAAATAATTAAAATATGTCTTCATAAACCTATTGATCTTCCATCTCAAAATTTGTTTATAGACTTTAATGTACTTAACATAAGACAAATTTATTATATTGTATTAATAAAATTCATACATAAAAATCGAAATAATTTTGAATTGTATTCTCATAGTTATGAAACAAAAGGTATGAATTCTTTAAGATTGTTTGAACCAAAATGCAATACTGTTACAGTATTTAATCATAGTAGTAATTTAGGTCCAAGAATATATAACAAATTTATATTTAAATATCCTAATCTTGTCAATTCTAATAGTTCTAGTATTAAATTTAAAAAGTTATGTATGGATTTTATAAAAATTGAAAAATTGTAAATTTAAATTTATATAGTATAATTGAAAATTGTATTGTATAATTATTAATTATAATTGTATTGTATAATTATTTTCAATTCAGGAATCCGCCCCTGAGCACGAGTTCTACTCTTTCAGGGGCGAGCTAAAGTTTCTCTGCATATTTTATAATTTATGTTACATATTAGCAAAATAATAAATAAATAAATAAATAAATAAATTTAATTTATTAATTTATGCTTATTATTATTTTTTAAATATAATATAATATGGAATAAATATATTACATATTTATGCAATAGATTACATAAAACAATTTATATCTTAACAATAAGAGAACATAGACACACGAACATAATTATACTATAGCTAAGACTATTATGATAAAATGGATATTCTCATGACAAATTAGAGGTAATGTAAATACCATTAACAAAATATTGTAACAATAATAATTCACAGAGTGATTTTATCCTACTTAACAATTTCATTTAATGTTTTAGTTTAGAACAATATTATCTAAAAAATATATGAAACTGTCTTATACAAAATAAACTTGAATTCAATTTTGAAATTAAATTAAACAATTGAGTAAGGGACAAACTAGAAATTAGCAACAAACTAAACGATGCGAAAAACTGTCTACAGCTCTACACGAAATAAAATATTTGAATCGCTATTTGTTAAAAGGGCGCAAGTCCAAAAATACAAATTTTACAGGAGAGACAAAAAACTGTCCATGACATCCACACTTTTAACATAAATTATAAAATGTTATGTTGCGTTTTAATCATTTTACTGTGTTTTTTAAGTTATTTTAACATAAATTGATGTCTCTACGGTAAGAGAACACATTTCAATAAAAAATGAATTTAAAAAAAATGTGACTTACGCCCTTTTAACAAATAGCGATTCATTTCTTCCAACGATTTAGATTCTGGAAAAGTCCCCATAACACTTATAGCGTTCCCTCGTTGAATGGCAATACTAATTCTTTGGCGGAGGAAAGCCGTAGGGCGAGAGTCACCGTTAAGTGCTGATAAATATTTGCCGATATCAGAAGTTAACAACTTCGCCTCGGAACACCATGGGCCCATAGATTCTACGGCGAAAACGACAAAATTATATCTATCCAGAAGATCGAGATACTTATTGCGTTTAATTGTCACAGCAGATGCTGCGGCTGACCCAGCGAGTTTGGAAGTTTTTATTATTATTATTATTATTATTATTATTATTATTATTATTATTATTATTATTACTATTACTATTATTATTATTACTATTAATTAATTATTTATTATTGATATCAAGAAATACAGAATTTGATTAGTGCATATTTTAAGGTTTTTAAAGGTATACTTGCAGGCATATTTAGTAGGTTTTTAGGACATAAACACTCAACTTTGTGAATGTAGAGGTAACCGACTAAGAAACCACTTGAAGGACAGGCAAGTGTGTTGAAGAACATGGTGTAGCATCCACACTGTAGAGATCAGAGTTGGTTGCTCTCAGGGCTGGGTCAGATTTGAGCATTGTAAATGAGATCCATGTAGGGATTTATAGTGCCCGTGTAGGGACAGGTTCCACTTAGCAGAGAACAACACGAGATGGGCCGGAGTTCATTTCCACTGTCGTAGATCGTGTTACTTCCTTCGCATGCACTTTGTTCCTGCATTCCAAGCCCTCTCGTCTCCCAGCTTTGAGAGTCACAAAATGAAGCTCTCACTGGGTTCACTTTGTCAAGTTGCCTTCGCCATCCTCGGTGGTCATATAGTCGCCGTGCTTTAATTACATGCTTATGAGAATCGCAGGTTCATATCCGACCGATGCGGTAGACTTTAAAGGAGGTAAAAATTTCCTTTGGGAGTAAGTAAAACTGAAGCTCCTATGTTGTATAGGCCATTCGGTATCTCATGAAACCTACCTGCGTGTAAAGGGAAAGAAGAAGTGAACTGGGAAGCTTCCCTCCCTCGCTACACTTCCACTTGCAGGTAGCTAGCTCGCTTATCCCCACCATAAGGTCCTTAAGGCTAGTTCACAATAAACCGGAAACGGAAACGAGAACGAGAACGGAAATATTGTTAAAATGCATTTAAATGTGAGCATTCACAATTAACTATTGTGAATGCTCACATTTAAATACTTTTATTTTAACATTATTTAAAATTATTTAAATACATTTTAACAATATTTCCGTTATCGTTCTCGTTTTCGTTCCAGTTCCCGGCTTATTGTGAACCAGCCTTTACTCTGAGCTACGGCACACACAAGTATTTGGTTTCGCGAGACAACGAATGACCTATACACTGGCGTTCAAAGATATTTGAGGCGTTCAGAGCTAAAGTGGATCAAGTCACAAGTTTTCATAAAGTGAGTTTAATTCGTTTTCTGATTATCTGAAGTTGGATCTTTTCTGAGCAGTAATGGATAAAGTCTTAATTTCAAGCATTCGCTGGGAGGTGACACCAGTCACTTTTGTCTCACAAGCAAACAAATTTTGGCCACTCGACCGCAATTACGAAGCCGTACAGAAAATGATTTTCCCTGGGGTCGTTTATAGAAAACAGCACAATTGCATGGAAATATTTATTGAAACAGATACAGCAATTGTTGCGCTATTTGTCAACATATCTCCCACTGGAATTGAGACATTTGTCATACCATGGGATCAATTTTTGTGTCGTAGAAGTCAGCCGCTTCAGATCGGACCCAGCGTTTGACTGCGTCTGCACCTCTCTCTATCGATCCCATGATGTGAGAAATGTCTCAATTTCGATACAAAATATGTTTAAAAATAGCTCAACAATTGCTGTGTCCGTTCCAATAAATTTTTCCAATGAAATTGTGTTTTCTTTCTGTTAGCGGCCCCTGGCGAACTTATTTTTTTTATGGCCCTCGTAATTGCGGTCGAGTGGCCAAACTTTGTATAAGCACTTCTTTTGACATTATTAACATGATAGAAGAAAAAAAAATTAACTTTTTTATCTGCCTCCATCAGAACGTTTGCTTGTCAGATTATCTGTTCACGATGTTCTGAGCCATAGTGGATCAAGTCACCAAAGTGTTGCATCAATTAACATCACAATTGATTATATTTTATAAATATAGAATTTCAGAATGGAGCAAAAATATTATTGGTAGTGAAATTAGATAATCCACTAAAGCAAGTTACGTTTAAGTCCCATTATCTCAAAACTATGTCTCATGGACTTGATCCCCTGTAGCTCTGAACGCCTCATTTGATCCCTACTAATCGATAGTGATTGTTAATTTGTTCTTATAAGTGTGGCTTATTAGTTATTAGATGGCAAGGATAACAGTCAGTGTCGCCAATAGTGTGTAATTTTTTTTATTTTTTTTTTATTTTAGTAGGTTATTTTACGACGCTTTATCAACAGCTTACGTTATTTAGCGTCTGAATGAGATGAAGGTGATAATGCCGGTGAAATGAGTCCGGGGTCCAACATCGAAAGTTACCCAGCATTTGCTCATATTGGGTTGAGGGAAAATCCCGGAAAAAACCTCAACCAGGTAACTTGCCCCGACCGGGAATCAAACCCGGGCCACCTGGTTTCGCGGCGAGACGCGCGAAATGTAAAAAAAAAAATTCTAGGTTTATCGGGAAAGCGCTTTTTTAGTACAAGTGACACTGAAAACGTGTTTCACAGCGAAAATATCCAAATCTGTTTTTTCACTATAGAACATTTTTAACGGCTCTGTAGTTCTTGTGGACCCTGTCGTACTGCAGAAATTATCTTAACCTAACACTAGACACACACACAAACAGCGGGACTCTCATAACAGGACGTCAGCACGACACCGGGCCTCCGTCTAAGGCCCGTAACACACTTGAAGATTTTTCGCTAGCGAGAAATGTGTTGCGAGAAAGAGGCGAAGAGCCTTCCTCCACACACTTGGCGAGTTCTCGCTATCACAGATCACACCTCGCTATGATCATCTATGCATTGCCTTCATGCAGAAAGCATTTTTCTGATTATAGAAATCACTCGTTGGGGGAAATATTATAGGTTATGTATTTACGTATATTGTCGTACTTAAATATATAACCTGTAAGTATATTGTCGTACTTTACAAATTACGTACGAACGCTGCTATGTTGAATCTGGGTATTCAGATGATGAGAAAATGGAGTTACATGAACATATTATGTTAATGAAAAGAAAAAGCAGGTCTAAAATTAAAGCCATTAACATCTGAAAATCACATTGTATCTTACGAAAATAAGGGCGAGTTTTGGACACTGGTTTCGATTTGAATGATGATACGTTTAAGCGTTATTTCAGGTTGAATGAACCTCAGTTTTTTGTTATTCATGATATGATAGAGGATTCTTTGCTATGTTCTGATTAAAATTACTTAAACTGTTAAGACATATAGATACATTATTTCAAATGTTTAAATAATAGTCTACTATTAAATCTAGTAAAAATAAAATATAGCCCTAGTTATTTGCAGATAATCTGTTATTTGTCTACAGATTTATTCTTTAAGTTTCGTGTTTTTATAGTTTTCGTCTCGTGTATCATATAAATAGGCCTACGGGTGACATCGTACAAGTTCGATAAGTTTCTGACTGCAATTTATCAGTCATCTTTCCTCATTTTCAAATAAAACAACACAATTCATCGCCACCTGTGATATCTTTTTCTACATCGAATCGTCATAAAGAGTATAAATGTCAAACATCTTTGATAAATGTGTCAAGAAAATTCACTGAGCTACCGATTCCAGCGAGAAACTCGCGCGAGGTTTTTGCCTCGAACGAGAATCTCTTCCAGTGTGTGGACGTCCATTTGAATCCAAGTTATAAATCTTTGAATTTTCTCGCAACACATTTCTCGCTAGCGAAAACTCTTCAAGGCTCGATTGTATAAACCATTTAATCTTAGATCAGAGGTTAAATTGATCCTTGTTTCAGCTGAACTTGGAATTTTGTGTTATATAAAGTCTAATCTGAGATTAATTTGTCTCAAACTAAAGTCAACTTTGACTGAAGAAATTTCTCCGGTTAAGTTAGATGATCCAAGTTCAGTTATTTCTTTTCTGATTGAAATATACGAGTGATAGATTGTGCAAATAAAATATCTATTATTATTAATATTAATAGATATGATAGGTACATTTATATATATTTCTTTCAATTTCTTGCCTTAATACACAAACAATCTTATATTTTATAAGGCTCTATCGTGTTCAGCAGTATCAAATAACATAACCTATAATTATATTATGTTTATTATTAATGGATATGATAGGTACATTCATAAATTTTCAATTAACTGTATTACTAAACGAAAATTGTCGTTTTATAAAGCTTTTTTATGTTTAGCAGTATCAAACACCATAACATGATAACAACTCGGAGAACAGTCAACCTTCTTCTTATTGTCCGCCATTATTTACATTGCACAAAAAACCAGTGTCTCCAACAGAGTATACGGAAAGTCGCCAAAAAGTAGTTGTAAAGTCGCTAGATTTCTCATTATCAACAAAGAAAAATTAAATTTTGTCACCATGGGGTGCTAAAAAGGTCACTTAATCCCTATTTAAGCAATATAAAAGTTATAAGAAATTGTTGTTGAAAAAGAGATAAAGTCGCTAGATTGGCAACACTGAACAAACCTGTATAACATGGTCCGCGCATCACATATTTCACCTGTTTATGCGATGTTGCCAAATCCTTTTCACGTGAACTTAGATTGTATTTGAACCAAGGCAATTTGATCGCAGAAAAGTTTTATACAATAGAAGAAGTGTCTGAACTCGGTTCACTTTTCGATCTTCGATCAAAGTTAATCTTTAGTCAGGGAGTTTTATACAATTGGGCCCAAGTGTGTTACGGGCCTAAACGAGGCCTGGGCGCTATTAGTTCAATTGAGTCATACAGATTTCTTCTTAACTCCTCACTACACCTTCCCCTGCTGAGACGAGTAGACCGGCAGTTAAGCACTGCTCAGTGACGGATTGAATCATAGTTTTTACGAACTTTTGCTCTCGCTGGTTGCTTGAAATCCATCACTGATGCACAGTGCGTTTGTTTATAAGGGAGTGAAGTGGAAAATACATGGGAGGGGGTTCAGAGTTCCGTCCCACTTCCCCGTTGTGCCCAGGGCTGGTATGATTTAAGACAACACGGACAAATATCCATAATGGAAGCAGCAGTCGAACTCGCGATCGTAGCCTTCCAGCAGTATCGCAATGCTTTTCCTAATGAGAAAATGAACTTTTTCTGCTGCACTCTGTGGCAGCGGTCCGTAGTTGTTCTGAAGTTTTAATACCATTCATTTATACAGGATTTGCTGACCGCATTTTGAAGCGAACCGTACACCTTAATACGAAAGCTGTAATATCGATGAATATTCAGATGTGAAAGCGCTAATAAATCGAATCGTGGAGTTACACGGCAGGCGAAATATTCACCTCAGCGCGCACATGTCAAGCAGGATGACAGGTTCAGCATCTGCGAGGCACACGTGACTACTGCCTTTTTTAAAAGGTACGAGGAGGTTGCGTTTGTGATTTTGAGTCTATCTATTAGGCAAAGGTTTCTCTATCATTCTGTTGTCTCAGGAACTGAATCTCTGACCAATCAGACCAGTCACTCCACTCACTCCTTCAGGCGGTATGCCAGCAACCAACCAGCCTTCAGTCACTTACTTACTCATTCACCGGGTCATTCAACTGGACAGACAGACAAACAATATATTTAGTCAGCGAGCTAGACAGCCATCAGTTATCTGGTCAGTCAGTCAGTCAGTCACTCAGTCTGTCAGTCAGACAGTCAGTCAGTCAGACAGTCAATCACTCACTCACTCAGTCAGTCAGACAGTCAGTCAGCCAATCAGACAGTCAGTCAATCAGTCAGACAGTCAGTCAGTCAATCAGACAGTCAGTCAGACAGTCAGTCAGTCAGTCAGACAGCCAATCAGTCACTCACTTAGTCAGTCAGACAGTCAGTCAATCAGACAGTCAGTCAATCAGACAGTCAGTCAATCAGTCAGACAGTCAGTCAGACAGTCAGTCAGTCAGACAGTCAGTCAGTCAATCAGTCAGACAGTCAATCAGTCAGTCAATCAGTCAATCAGTCAGTCAGACAGTCAGACAGTCAGTCAGTCAATCAGTCAGTCAGACAGTCAGTCAGACAGTCAATCAGTCAGTCAGTCAATCAGTCAGTCAGTCAATCCGTCAATCAGTCAGTCTGTCAGTCAATCAGTCAGTCAATCAGTCAGTTAGTCAGTCAGTCAATCAGTCAGTCAGTCAGTCAATCCGTCAATCAATCAGTCAGTCAGTCAATCAGTCTGTCAGTCAATCAGTCAGACAGTCAGTCAGTCAATCAGTCAGTTAGTAAATCAGTCAGTCAGTCAATCAGTCTGTCTGTCAGTCAGTCAGTCAGTCAATCAGTCAGTCGTTAAGTTAGGCAATCTGATAGGCAGCTAGTAGGCTAGTCAATCAGCGTGACTCACAGTCATTCAACCAGTAAGTTAGTCGGTCAGTTTTTTTTCTCTCTATGAGGCCAGGAGGTCTATTGTGCGCCCCTGTGATCAGTTATAGCCCAACGACCGCACCCACGCCGAAACGACCTAGCCCCCAACACCCTAACGACCAGTCCCGTCATCCCTCTAAGTCCCCCACATTCTCCCCTCAAACGGTCTGAGGTGTACGCCACCCCTTCCGTCGGGGGGGAAGGAAGTGGCGAGAATGAGTGGGGTTCCAATCGCCTGATAAAGTTACCTGATATTCATCCATAGGAGTGAGGGAAAACCCCGAAAAACCTCATCCAGGCAACTCGTCCCAAGCGGGGAATCGAACCACGAGACCACAACAGTGGACATTAGTCAGCTACTCAACCACTAGTCTTGTCAGCAATGCACACAGTCAGTCAGAGGGAAAGGAACTGTCCACCCTACCCAAATATCTCCTGGCCTAGTTGTCTCATTTGTGAGGTTCAGTTCTGTCTTCGAACAGTTAACTAAACAACAGCAAAAATCAGTCGCTCATCTAGTCATTCAGTCAGGCAGTCAGAAGTAATTAGCAGCGAGTTAGTAAATCAAGCAGGAAGTCAATCGTTCGGCTATCTAGCCAGTCAGCCAATCATCCATGCAGTCAATTCATCAATAAGTCATTCAATCAAACAATTAACCAGCCAATTAATTACTCAGTTAATCATTCAATCACTCACTCAATTAATCAGTTAATCATTCAATCACTCACTCAATTAATCAGCCAATCAACCAATCAGTTAGCCAATTCATCAATCAACACTAATAAATAAATCCATTAATCAGCCAGTCAGTCAATCGATCGATCAATCAATCAGATAATCAGTCAACCAGTTAATCAATCAGTCAATCAGCCAGTCAATCGATCATTCGGCCACTCCATCAATCAGCCATTCAATCTATCAATTAGTCAACCATCAGTTAACCAATCAATAAACCAGTCAATCAACCAATCAATCACTCAATTAATCAGGAAATCAATCAATAAACCAGTGAATCAGTAAATCAATTAATCTGTGAATCAACTAGTCAATCAATCATTCAGCCAGTTACTAAGTCAGTGAACCAACCAATCAGCCATTCAAGCCATCAATCACTATTTCAATCAATCCGTCAGTTAACCAATCAATCAACCAATCAATCAATCACTCAATCAATCAGGTAGTCAGTCAGAAGCAAATCAAACAACCAGTCAACCAATCAACCATTAAATCAGTCAGTCAATCTATCAGTCAATCAATCAGCCATTCTATGAACATTCATCTAGCTAATTAAATTAGTCAAGTCAGCCAATCATAGTATTTAAGTCAATCAAATGATTCAGTCTAGTCAGTTAATGTCTGCTATTTAACGATTCCAGTCTGTATAGTTAACTGCAAAGGCTTCTACGTTCCGGATTGTTAGTGGTGAACAAGGATACATAAAAAATTCTGTATTTTGGTCATTGCCATAAACTTCGGTTATGAATTGCTCGCTAGAATGCAACTTTAAGTTTATTGCATTTTACTTACTAATTTTACATTATGACAGGCATTTTAAGTGATAATTCAGCTTGTTTTATGGTTTTTATTGACTCTAATTAAGTTTTTATGGCGCATAAACAAGCCCAGACAGTGAGTTCATAAGATACTTTTACATAAATATTTCCGTCGCTTGTTGGTGCCGCTACCAGAAAAGTAGTCCGGGTATTAAAACAAAGAGCTCATAAATTGAGATATGCTTCGTGCTGTTACATCACGTCTTTTTCTACCTGATTTATCTAATTACACGCAACGCTATAAATTGTGTAAGAAGATACATCCAAGAGAATTGTTTAACCCTTAAATTCGCATAGTATCCTACAGGATATAGCAGGTTAACAAGCTATATGCTATAATTTTAATAGAATTAATTTAATTTAGTAGTCTGACCCAATATTTTGGGTTTGCCCTGCGACACAGAATAGCTCACAGTAAAATTTAAAATGAAAAATTATATAAACAGGTTTCAGACAAAATTGATTGACACATAAGAAAAAAAAATAGAACCAAGTGTAATTTAAATTGAATGTACACCATGAAGATGCTGACGAAATATCGCTACAGAAAATTTTATTATGGTGGTGACGATGGCATCTTGAAGATCTCTCGTCAGCTTGTATTTTTCCCTCCACCCTACAAAGGCTTTCGGGATGGTGCCTCTCGCTCCGAAGAAGAGACCGGTAACTGTGATTTTTTCTATGTTGTATTTCGCCGATAGGTACTGAATCGTGGGCTCGTAGATTTTCTTTTTCTCTTCGTTCACTTCAGATGGTTGAGTGGCTGAGATTTCAAATCTGATCGTAGGATCAATTATTTCGGCTGTCTGTTTATTCCTGTTTATAGCTATGATATCGATCCTACGATTGCTCCCACCATCAGCAATACAATGAACTTCCTCGTGAACGTCTAGATTTTTGGATCGAAGTGCATATGCGATCATAGAACGTATGGTGTTGTGACGTTTTATTCTGAGTACTTCTCCCTGTGGGCAACTCCCAAGCACATGTGGTAAAGTTTCATACTTACTGCAGTGCCTACAGTGGATGGTACAAAATAGTAATATACGTTACAAGAGCGGTATGTTGACGTTTTCATGTTCGAGGAAAAGATTGAAAAAGCGAAGCGTAGTTAAGCTTTTTTAATTTCCGAGAACATGAAAACAAACATACCGCTCGTGTATCGTACATTATTTTGTGCGAAGATCGTTTATTACATACCTGAAAGACGAATTTCTAATTAGTTGCAATGAAATCTCCATGTTGGTGTCTGTTTAATGACGGCAACTTCGGAACACCAAAATATCTTTCTTCAACATTGTTGCTATAAAATGTTTTCTGTGTTTACTATACACCAGGAAGGCCGTGATATATGTCTGTCTTTTTTTTCCCCAGTCTATAAATGCGAACTTAAAACAAACGGTAAGGTTATGTAATGATTTATTTTTCATTTTAATATTTTAACAATATTATTTATATAACATATTGCAGTAATAACATCGGCATCTGGAATCTCGTTGATTTTTTGACGGCTTCCTTAATGTTACTTGTATCAGGAATGCAATAAGTTTCGTGGAGTAGTAGACTTTACTTAATTTTTGAAAATATTTAAAAACAATAACTAACATTGCAATTTAGGTGAAATTGCAGTGGTATGTTTCCAATTTATAATTATTACTATGTTAAACGTCTCTAAAAATAATATGTTAAAAGCCTAAAGCAGTAAAATGAATGTCGCGCTTAAGCGGTAAGAAGAGGAAATTGTTATGTGTGTTACGTCGGGAATACTGAATGTGGTATTTCACACTTACCGCGTATTGGTTCTGTGCGGAAAACAAGCAAATACGCACGATCTCGCACAAATTAAAATTTCACAGTACTATAATATTGTACAACATATAAAATATAGACATTGCGATAGTTGTTTTCGTTACAGTCCGACACGGTTTAATAAACTAGTGTCAGAATTGAAGTTTTTTCAATTTATTTAAGGGTTACTGACAAATGTCTTTCATAGTCCTCACTTTCAGCGGTTGCTTTTTATTCCCCTTTTCATTGTTGTCGGTCATCCCAAGATCCATGTTGCAACCCTCTAGCCATTTCACGAATGTATTAATTATTATCATGTAGGCCTTATGTAAACCTAATACTAGGAATCAAATATTCAGCGTTACACACAAATTAGTATTTTGTTTTTATGTGTTTTCAGAATATTGTATTAAAATAGTAACTACTAAATAATGTTTATACAGTTATCAATTTTGTGAATCATGAGGAAATTAAAATTTAAAGTGCAAAAAACGAGTTTCGTAATAAAATAAATACTTATGTATTAGAAGCACACTTAAGAATGGCTTAGCTTAAAAAAACAAACGATACAATAAGTATGACTAAAAAAAACCTTTTCACAGGTTCTCTTAACCCAGGCCTGCACAAGGTTTGCGCTCTCCGAGCCTGCTCGCAGCTCATGAGCGGAATGCAGATATTAGCTGCGCTCTGTATAAGGGTGGACTGGAAGAAGGGGTGGATCTCGTACAAAATATATACAAAAGGAAGTACTATTACGAGTGTTTATGAAATGAATTCCCGTTCAGTGTTTGCAAAACTATCTTGGACTATTATTAATTAATAAAGAAATGTTTGTTTTACAGAAGTAATAGAAATTCTATAGTTACTTAAATGTACAATATCATTTTGTTATTTTTTACTTATCAGTACATCAAAACGAGGTTTTATGCTGTTGGCAGCTGAAAGGAACAGTAGCCTACTGATCGTAATGAAACATCAGTTACAGATGTTCGATGTCTGCCTTTATTAAAGTTGATTATAGAAAACAGTTGCTCACAAATATAAATGTTGAGCCAAACATAGCAATCACTTTCACAGCCGTCCACACCGCGTCTAGCCGCGAAACTAGGCGGCCCGGGTTCGATTCTCGGTCGGGGCAAGTTGCCTGGTTGAGGTTTTTTCCGGGGTTTTCCCTCAACCCAATATGAGCAAATGCTGGGTAACTTTCGGTGTTGGACCCCGGACTCATTTCACCGGCATTATCACCTTCATCTCATTCAGACGCTAAATAACCTAGATGTTGATAAAGCGTCGTAAAATAACCTACCAAAACTACTACTACTACTACAATTAATACTTTACTACCATTACCATAACTACTATCATCACTCCTATTGCTACTACTACTACTACTACTATTATTAGTACTATTACCACCACTACCATAACTATCACCACTATTACTGCTACTACTACTACTAGTATTAGTACTATTACCACCACTACCATAACTACTATCACCACTATTACTGCTACTACTACTGCCACCACTAATACTACTACTGCCACTACTACTGCTTATACTACCACTACTACTAGACTTATTACTGCCACACAGTTTCGAATCGTTGAGTGTTTCTACACGTTACAAAAACTCCAAATGTATCCGAATGGCAGGGTTTGTCTTCCTATACTGTTCCTGCCACCACAGGAAGAGTCCAGGGGAAAAAGAGGGGTGTCCACTTTCAGGCAAAATTCAGATTTCCATTCGCTTATATACTTCATATGAAGTGTATTCATTTTACTCTTAGAAAAGGGGAAGAAAGTTCACAGTTACCGAATAACTGCTGGTTAAATTATCAGTATTATTTTCGGAATGACAGAGTTCCAGATTTTAAAATTGATTTCCTTGAGAATTGTTTAAAAGTGGACATCCCCCCTTTTTCCCCTGAACTCTTCTGTTTCGAGAAAGGCCTATGCCTCACTATCCCGTTCAGGCTCGAAGAACTTGAAGGAAGTCTCCCCAAAGTCACTTCGTCCACAATAAATGACGCAGGATATGCGGAGACTTAAATCCCGTTCTCTAAGGAATGCCGTTATCTACTGGGAACAGATCTCTCTCCTCTTCGTTTACTCTTGTACAGTATTTTCCGTGACATTGGTCCGCGATCCTGCTTTGCGGAAAACGGTTGAATTCCGCCCAGAAGCTATTTCGGAAAAAAACCGCAGTAATTGTTACATGCACACTAGCAGTGGACTACCAGGGGTGAACGCTTTTAAAAGTAAGCACCTCCATGTGTGTGTGTGTGTGTGTGTGTGTGTGTGTGTTGTACTCTGACGTAACTTCCTGTGTTCCAACAATCTGAGCAATTACCTTATCAACTCTAATCAATCTCTCGGGGACGCTTAATGACTGTGTGGGAAACAAGAGTGAGGGGGTATGTTTTGAGGTTCAAGTGTGACAGGGACTTGTGCGGTTACTGACTTCTCTAATTCTGTATATCTAGACTACAGGGTGTTCGCCTTAATGTTGCGGTGCATAGTGTATTCAAAGATTAAGACGCAGGATTTATTAGCGTTTACAAATGTGCCTACTGGAAACCATAAGAGTGCGGAGTATGGTGGAGTAAAATTATTTACTGTTTGTTATAGAAATGTTGGACATCTAACATTTCAGAGGTTAAAAAAGTTAATCTTATTTACAGTCCTAATTTATATATATATATATATATATATATATATATATATATATATATATATAGGATATTATATGGAATTACCTGACATTTGAATTACAGTTTAGAAAACCTTTGGAAATATTTAAAAATGATAAATGTATCAACCATCTAAATATTTCTTTCTGCAAAATCTACTGAGACTGATAATGTACTGTTAATTACCTATACGAGTATTTATAAATTATTTCAATGAATGTTTTACAGTCAGGGTTGTAAAGAATCCAAAAGTAAAAACATACGATTTGTTCAGAGAATTAAAATCTAATGTATTACAAAAGGAACATAAAGGTATCCCCGTAGCATGCCATGAAGGCACTTGGGGGCATGGAGGTAGAGCCCCATGCTTTCCATGACCTCGGCACTAGAATGAGGTGGTGTGGTCGGCACCACGCTCTGACCGCCTTTTACCCCGGGAAAGACCCGGTACTCACTTTTATAGGAGGCTGAGTGAACCTCGGGGCCGTTCTGAAAGTTTGGCAACGAGAAAAAATCCTGTCACCACCTGGGATCGAACCCCGGACCTTCCAGTCCGTAGCCAGCTGCTCTACCAACTGAGCTACCCGGCCGCCGAACTTTAATGAATAGGTGTACTTTAATGACATAGAGTGTACTTTAATGACATGCATTAAAGGACTGCTACCAAGTGTATAATTACTACATTTACAAAAAGGGACATATATTTAACAAGTAAGAATAGTAATTATCCCCGTATGCTGAATTACGCACATCCAGCGGATGTTAAGAAGAACGTTTTCCTTCACCGTACTTGGGTGAACTTCAGCAATCACTCGAATCAACAGCAGCACCATTCAGTGGATGTTAAGCAAAATATTTTCCGACAGCGTGTTTGAGCAAACTTCAAAACTACTGACGTTTACAGCCGCAACGTACAGCGGATATTAAGTAGAATATTTCTGTCGTCGATTTACAAATGAGGACATGTCCAAAATAACAAAATGTTGGAAAATCGCAAAAACTGTAACTAAGTTAATAAATTAAAATGTTCATGTATTTTTTCTAATTAGATCACTATGGGTACATACATTCAGGATCTATGAACATTTAAATTTTTAAAGCCTGTTATGTTTTTTTTTTTGCGATTTTCCAACACTTTGTAATTTTGGACATGTCCCCTTTTGCAAATCGTCGACAGATTTCTCTTAGCGTATTTGAGGGAACTTCAGCAATCATTACCGTTTACAACCGTACCATTCAGCGGATGTTAAGATGAATATTTCCTTTAACGTATCTGAACGAACTTCAGCAACCATTACCGTTTACAACCGTACCTTTCAGCGGATGTTAAGATGAATATTTCCTTTAACGTATCTGAACGAACTTCAGCAATCATTACCGTTTACAACCGTACCATTCAGCGGATGTTAAGATGAATATTTCCTTTAACGTATCTGAACGAGCTTCAGCAATCATTACCGTTTACAACCGCACCATTCAGCGGATGTTAAGATGAATATTTCCTTTAACGTATCTGAACGAACTTCAGCAATCATTACCGTTTACAACCGCACCATTCAGCGGATGTTAAGATGAAGATTTCCTTTAACGTATCTGGACAAACTTCAGCAATCATTACCGTTTACAGCCGCACCATTCAGCGGATGTTAAGATGAATATTTCCTTTAACGTATCTGAACGAGCTTCAGCAATCATTACCGTTTACAACCGCACAATTCAGCGGATGTTAAGATGAATATTTCCTTTAACGTATCTGAACGAACTTCAGCAATCATTACCGTTCACACCCTCACCATTAAGCGGATGTTAAGATGAATATTTACTTTAACGTATCTGAACGAGCTTCAGCAATCATTACCGTTTACAACCGCACCATTCAGCGGATGTTAAGATGAATCCTTTAACGTATCTGAACGAACTTCAGTAATCATTACCGTTTACAGCCGCACCATTCAGCGGATGTTAAGGTGAATATTTCCTTTAACGTATCTGAACGAACTTCAGCAATCATTACCGTTTACAACCGCACCATTTAGCGGATGTTAAGATGAATATTTCTCTTAACGTATCTGAACGAACTTCAGCAATCATTACCGTTTACAACCGCACCATTTAGCGGATGTTAAGATGAATATTTCTCTTAACGTATCTGAACGAACTTCAGCAATCATTACCGTTTACAGCCGCACCATTCAGCGGATGTTAAGATGAATATTTCTCTTAACGTATCTGAACGAACTTCAGCAATCATTACCGTTTACAACCGCACAATTCAGCGGATGTTAAGATGAATATTTCCTTTAACGTATCTGAACGAGCTTCAGCAATCATTACCGTTTACAGCCGCACCATTCAGCGGATGTTAAGATGAATATTTCTCATAACGTATCTGAACGAACTTCAGCAATCATTACCGTTTACAACCGCACAATTCAGCGGATGTTAAGATATTTCCTTTAACGTATCTGAACGAGCTTCAGTAATCATTACCGTTTACAGCCGCACCTTTCAGCGGATGTTAAGATGAATATTTCTCTTAACGTATCTGAACGAACTTCAGCAATCATTACCGTTTACGGCCGTACTATTCAGCGGATGTTAAGATGAATATTTCTTTTCAGTCTCTTTGAGCAAACTTTAGCATTCACTGGCTTTTGATACCACACATTCTACAGATATTGAGGAAGACTTTCTCTTCAGCAAGCTTGAGGGAATTTCAATATTCACTTGACGTTTACTGTTGCACCATTTAGCGAGTGAATATTTTTCAGCGGCGTATTTGAACGAAGTCCATCATTCAGTGGTGTTTACAGACACACAATTCAGCGAGCATTAAGAACAAAGTGTGTGAACATGTAAAAGCTTTTTACTTTGGGAAAGGAGATTAGTTGACAAAATAATATTAATATTGCAAGGAGGTCTTTCGTGACGATATTTTAGTGTCACAAGCTACAAAATTACATTACTGAGGGTCAGAATTCCGCCACTGATGCCGTCTATCTCCTCGGAGTTGTCAGTTTTACCTACACCATCACAAGAAAAAATTTAGTTGACATATTTCACGTAACATTTTCTGGAAATTGCACGACGAGTATAACCTCATGGACATTAATAAAACAGTGTAAAGTACAGGGTGTTTCTTGAACAGCGATTCTTCGGTTAAGCAATAGTCGCTGCGAGCTATGAATCTTGTGTACAACCGACTGAGCACGAACCAAGAATCCTTCACCATTTTCCTATTACACTTGGCGCGTTCTCCCAAGAAACTGCACACTGGCGGCTGCTACAAATTATAGTTTACTGTGACTGTCACCCAAGCCAAATTAAGGCATCAGCAGGCTCTTGCTTGTTTTGGAAACCCTATTGTTTAGCACTGAATACTGGGTGTACCAACAGCAGGTGTCTATTTAATCTGCATAAGGCTTGGTAATGTGCTTCTCTTGTAACATTCATGATGAAATTAACAGAAGAATACAGAATCGCATTATCATTTCTCCAACCTAAAATGTTTACAGTCTACCTTGTTCGACATGTCATTACCGGTACATTGCTGACTCCTAGTTTACCGACATTTTTATGCTAGGTGCCATTTCTCCATTGGAGTGGAATGATTCTGCATCGATTTTTGTATAATTGCATATATAATGTTCTTCCTTTTTTAGTCGTTTATTCAACGATATTCTAAGAGCTATGTGATTATCCAGCGAGATAATATTTTGGTGGGGTGATGACGTGAATATGTTAGGAGAAAATCCACAAATGATTAGGAAAAACACGGGAATTTTACTGGAAGCAAGTAAAGAGATAGGTTTGGAAGTAAATCCCGAAAAGACAAAGTATATGATTATGTCTCGACGACGCGAATATTGTACGAAATGGAAATATAAAAACTGGAAATTTATTTTTTGAAGAGGTGGAGAAGTCTAAATATCTGGGAGTAACAGTAACAAATATAAATGATACTCGGGAGGAAATTAAACACAGAATAAATATGGGAAATGCGTGTTATTATTCGGTTCAGAAGCTCTTATCATCCAGTCTGCTGTCCAAAAATCTGAAAGTTAGAATTTATAAAACAGTTATATTACCGGTTGTTCTGTATGGTTGTGAAACTTGGACTCTCACTCTGAGAGAGGAACATAGGTTAAGGGTGCAATTTTTTGAATGGTTATTAAGATGAAACAATTGTTTCATCTTAATCCTTCTATAATACTTGGGAATCATCAGTGAAATGGGGCAGCTCCACCTTTTAGCAATAAAGGTGTATTAATAATTATTGACGATAAATAATTATTAGAAAATGTATATAATTCTTCAATTATTGATTTTCTAATAATTAGAAATAGCAGAGTTGATGATGCTGTGTGTTTGAGAATAAGGTGCTGAGGAAAATATTTGGGGCTAAGCGGGATGAAGTTACAGGAGAATGGAGAAAGTTACACAACGCAGAACTGCACGCATTGTATTCTTCACCTGACATAATTAGGAACATTAAATCCAGACGTTTGAGATGGGCAGGGCATGTAGCACGTATGGGCGAATCCAGAAATGCATATAGAGTGTTAGTTGGGAGACCGGAGGAAAAATACCTTTAGGGAGACCGAGACGTAGATGGGAGGATAATATTAAAATGGATTTGAGGGAGGTGGGGTATGATGATAGAGAGTGGATTAATCTTGCACAGGATAGAGACCGATGGCGGGCTTATGTGAAGGCGGCAATGAACCTTCGGGTTCCTTAAAAGCCATTTGTAAGTAAGTAGTAATACAAAAAATATAGCCTATATTACAATAAAAAAGAGACTGAATACATAATCACAAACAGGAAAATACATTCTAGTATACAAGTATTAATTTAAAAAAAAAAAAAATTAATACATAATATATGAATATAGTGTCACAACTAAAGGAATAGTAGCCTACAATTAGTATGATCAGCACAGCACGTGTTACATTGAGACAATGACAATTACCTAGATATTAGTGTTAATGGAAAAATAAAGTAATGACTATGTAAAATAATAATAATAATAATAATAATAATAATAATAAATAAAAATTATACCTAAAAACACTAATTATTTAACGATGTTGTAAGAACTATGCGATTATCCAGCGAGATAATATTTTGGTGGGGTAAGTCCGATGATCCTCTATTATTAGCCTATTGCCTGACATTCCCTTACACTTGGAAAAATATTGGGAAAATCCCAATAAGATACTCGGGGTTCAAACCCACCACGGAGCGCAGTTCCGAGCTCTCTACCCCTAGGTCACGCAGGTGTACTCTGTTCTTTATTAGCTGGAGATCCAGAAAACACTAATATTTTCGAATGGTGTACTGCCTTTTATATAATACTAGTGGCTTGTGCAGCAAATGCTGCGAACTAAGTTCATTAGAAGTTCAAATTAAAATTTTTCAAATTTATTTCCAATGAAGAATAGCAGACATTTTGAAAGTTATTTGCTTCCATAATAGTGAAACATACTCCCTCTGAATGGTTTTTATGCAAAATACATTTCCTTGGACGTATCCACCTTCAGTTCTTGAGTTTCAATGCTAAAACGCAAGTAACAATGTTAGGACGATCAGGGAATTTTTCATGTGGGAGTAATGCAGTAGCTATTTCAGGTCATTGCGGATTATAGGTGAGAGTTAAGAAAATTTCAGGTTTGATTAAACCAAAGAAATATGAAATTAATTTTGATTTAGTTTTAAGACGCAGCTAAAACAGGAAGCATGACTTATTACTACCTAGGAAAATTAGAGAATCACACATATAAATATCTACATCACACTGCCATTAAATATATGAAAAAACCCACATCACTTGACTAATAACTATAAAAATATTTCATTTTTAATAACAATATTGTTACCCTTACGTAAGTTTTATAGTTTTCAGTAACAATATAGCTGTTACTCAGAAAATTATAAAAATAAAGATCTAATTTAAAATATTCTCTGTGTCTACTTATATAAAACCTCAAAAGGTTTCACTTTCATATAATCAATATAGCATTCATGTGTGAATTAGTGGCAAATAGGCCTACTCACATAATATTGCATTAACTATAATAATATTTCATTTTTAATGGTAATAATCTCATCAAACCTTCTTAAGTTTTGTAGTTCTTAATATCCAATACACAGCTGTACTCGGAAAACTACATACCAGAGAATCAGACCTGTAAATTATTTTTATACGCCATCTGAACTCTAAGTATGTCAGCAATCCTGCAGATCATGGCCTTCGTGTAATATTGTTTATTGTAGTGTGTGTTTTGTTTTATTCTGAAAAGGAATATTTCTCAAAACTGACGACAGATGGATTTTGGAAAATAGGAAAATAATGTAGGAAAATAGATATTTCACTGAAAACTACTATTTTTCTGAAAAACTTTGGGTTCCAAGCTTCAAATGAGGGGTCATTCATTAAAATTCATTCAGTCGTTTTCCCGTAGTTTTCATTACTATTTCAAATTATATAATGCAGTGGTCGTCAGCACTCGCTGAAATGTGCAAAGGGTACGCGGTGCTGTCCCGTGTGCACTGTCGTGCAACAGGGAGAGATAGAGAGCATACCCGCTAGCAGCTACGCAGTGCACCCTAATGCACTGCGTTTTCCGCGGGTAAGAGAGACTATAATCTTTTCGCTGTAAGAAAAATCCTAATATAAACAATAGCACGTGACTGAAGTGACGCTTCATTGGCCGCTGTTTGGCGCCATAGATTCTCAGTACATGTTCCCGCCTACTGTTGTACATTCTGTTTCATGTTAAACATTTCCCGTTACTCGTCAAGTAGACCTAACCTCACTACTATGCATTCGTTTGCTTAGGAAACATTTACTTTATAATTACTGCAATTAAATTATTTTTAAGTCTTATGTCTTCACAATGGACAGTTGGGGATACCGAAGCCATGCTTCAGTACCACGTGCTTACGTGAACAACTGCCAGCTTAAGTGACGCCAGCTTGTTACAAGAACAGACTACCTCGGTATTACTGTTGGTATTCATCCGCGTTCATAGTACATAACAAAATATAAAAGTAGCTTTTCTTTTACATAGCGTTTTACACATGAGTGAAGTTAAATGTTTCATTGTATTTAACAACTAGAATTCAATTTTTTATTTTCAAATAATACAAGATTGTGGTTTCCAAATACGAACTATATTATCCTGCGTCATGTGAGTGTTTCGACTGGGAGCCAATCACGGGAATGAGTAACGTACTTATATTTACATTAGGATTTTTCTTACAGCGAAAACAGTATAGCCCCACCGTGCTCTGTGCTGACGACCCCTGTGAGCTACACCACTTATTTATTTTCAATGTACAGTATATGCAGTGGATGTGCGTCAATAAGAGCACATGAACACCTTGTTTCCTTTAATGCACTACTAGTTTTAATATTTGATACCGTATTCACGTAATGGGGATGTATAATATCAGAATCGAGTATTTTAAACTTCCCGCATCTTGCATAAACTTCTTATGTAAACTTGGCAACATCCGTTCACGTACAAGCCGTGCTCTTTTCGAGTTGGTTACAGGAATTTCACGCATGCGCGGGAGAAAATTGTCTTTAGCTGGCCGCTTATGACTCGTCAAGAGCAAAAAGCGTTAAGTGAACATGATGAGTATCTATCCTACAGATGCCAGGTGCATCGATGCCTATCGTTCACGTGCTATATCTCGAGGAGGAAATTTAATAGCCTATAGATGTCAGCATCTGACTGTAGGAACGTTTACTTACCTGTACAGTGCTGCTACAAGAGTGTAGTTTGTGAATTACTATACTTCAGTGTCGGCATAATAGCATAGTTTGGCTTTCAAACACGTGCTGGCTGACTGTGGTGGTGGTATGAATTTAAGTATATGTATGGCGGTGTATAATATTTAAGAATAATATTTACTGGCATGTATTTATAGTATAATATCAGATATAGTAGCCGGATAGATAAACTGAAGACGACCTATGGCAGTAACAAGGACAAACGATTAGGAAAAACTAACAGATGGAGGATAGCAACCTGGAACGTTCGAAGCATTCACCACAAAGTAGAGATTTTAGAGAAGGAATTGAAAGCCGCCTCAGTAGATATAGCAGTAATTACGGAAACGAAGAAGAAATTAAAAGGAACAGAAGAACTAGAAGACTATTTATATATTTATAGTGGAGTCCCACAAAACAAGAGAGCCTCAGCTGGTGTAGCAATTTTCATTAATAAAAGTCTTAAGAATAAAATACACAGTTACACATGGATAAATGAAAGACTAATTTTACTCAGATGCAAACATGGAAGAGGATATATAACCATTATAGGTGCATATGCACCTGAAGAAGGAAGAAAAGAAGCCACAGACGAATTTTATGAACAATTACAAACAACATATAACTCAATAAATCCTAATGATTATGTTATTCTGTCAGGCGATCTAAACGCAAGAGTAGGAAACCAGAAAATCCCAGGAATCGTTGGAAATAAAGGAGAACAAGTAATCAATAAGAATGGTGAACACCTTAGAGAATTTTGCTCTTTTAACGAATTAAGGGTAATGAACACGTTCTTTGAACACAAAGATATACATAAATTTACAAGGACGGATGGACATATATACAGCATTATTGATTACATAATAGCTAATAGGAAAACAGCTCTCTTAATAGAAGATGTACGTGTATTTCGAGGTAAAGATATATACTCAGATCATTACTTGGTAATATCAAAATTAATAATACCAACTCCTTGGAAAAGAAGTCAAGTAAAACAGGACAACAAAAAAGAAATTTATAAAGTTAATTTGTTACAACAAGAGAGCATCAAGTATTTATATCAGAGAAGGTTAGATAATTTATTTACAGAAATGCCTGTCAGTAATAATATCAATTTGGAATGGGAAACACTAAAGAAAATAATACTCCAAGCAGCAGAAGAAGCTCTTGGAAAGAGAATCAAAAGACATAAAAAAGAGGATTAAGAATATGGAATCAAGAGATTGCAGACATAATTAAAAACAAGAAGGACGCATATTTACGATATTTACAAGACAAATCCATAGAGAATAGAACTGAATATAAAAGGAGATGTGCAATTGCTAAGAGAGAAGTAAGAAGGATACATAGAAAAGTTGGGAAACATATGTAAATGAATTAGAATGTGATTTTCATGGAGCCCAAAAGTATGCATATAAAGTCCTAAAAATGATAAATTCTGAGGAAAAGATAAAATACAATTGAATCCAATTATAGAAAGTGAATGGCTGGAATTTTACAAAGAATTATGGACTCAACCCGATCAAGAAGATGTCTACATAAATACTGAGGAAGCACATATAGACTATATAACAATGGATGAGATGATAGAAGTAATAAAGAGTAGTAAAAATAAAAAATGTCCTGGTATTGATAATATTAATATTGAACTGATAAAGTATGCGACACCAGCTGTATTATATCGCCTTCTTAATTTAATAAATATATGTTGGAGTCACGGATACATTCCAGAAGAATGGAAAACTGCTGTCATTGTACCAATCTTCAAAAGAGGTGGAAGAAGCAATTGCAATAACTATAGAGGTATTAGTTTACTGGGTACTTGTTATAAGATATATGCAAAATTAATAACAAGAAGATTAAATAAAATTACAGAAGTATTGTTAAAAAACGAACAACATGGATTCCGGAAAAGATGATCAACAACAGATTGTATCTTCACCATAAACCAGATAATTGAAAAAAAGAAGAGAATATAACTTAGAAACACACTTATTATTCATCGATTATGAGAAGGCTTTTGATAGAGTGAATAGATCAAAATTATGGAAAATAATGGAGAAAAGAGGATACCCACAACATCTGATAAGAATATTACGTAGCATGTATCTTAATACCAATATTTGCATTGACAAAGGGAAAGGTCCAGGTAAATTAACAACAGAAGTTAATGGAGGTGTTAGACAAGGGTGCCCACTATCACCCACTTTATTTAATATATATCTTAACGAAGCCATTGATGACTGGCTGAATATTTTAAACTGTGATTTTATCTTAGATGAAACACCTGTAAATTGCCTACTTTTTGCAGACGACCAAGTGGTGATTGCTGATACAGAATACAACCTCCAAAGTGCAGCTTATAAACTGAGTCAAATAACCAAAGGCTATAATTTAAAAATATCACACACTAAAACAAAAACAATGGCTTTCATAGGGACCCAGCATAAAAGGTCGAAAATAGTTATTGACTCCAAAATTATTGAGCAAGTTAGTAATTTTAAATATTTAGGATGCAACATTTCCTATATGGAAAAAGAGATATGGAAGAAAAGATGCATAGATTTCAAGGTATATGTGGAACAATTAGACGGAGCTTAGGAAAAAGAACAACGAAAGAAACACAGTTAAAACTCTACAAAACAGTAGCCCTACCAGTACTACTTTACGGAGCAGAGACTTGGACCTTAACAGAAAGAGACAAAAGACGACTAGAAGCCTCAGAAATGAAATTCCTAAGATCAGTGGCGGGATATTCTTTATTACAACACAAGAGGAATGAAGATATCAGAAAAGAATTAGGGATAGAGGGAATAACACAAAAGTTAACAAATCACAGAAATAGGTGGATGGAACATCTAGAAAGGATGGAGGATCACCGAATCCCCAAGAAAGCTTTCCAGTATGCTCCAAGAGGAAGGAGAAATGTTGGTCGTCCTAGGTTTCGTTGGAGAGAACAATTCTAATGGGGACGGAACGGGCCTACCGGCTCAACCCGTGATGTTGATGATGATGATGTATTTATAGTAATCTATGCGAGGGGGATTATAGTACTGGTATAGGCTGTAGTGTATCAGTGTGTTGTGAATCAAAATATATTACTGAACACACGCGTTTGTACATAATGAGACCGTGGTATGTATTCATTTTTAACAAACGTAAACAATGAACCCTGTTCAAGTAATTTTGAACAGTAAAGAACTGGGTAAACTGGCTTACCGAGAAAAATTGGAAATAAAAAGACTGAGTTTCATTATTATTATTATTATTATTATTATTATTATTATTATTATTATTATTATTATTATTATTATTATTATTATTATTATTATTATTGGCGGCCGGGTAGCTCAGTTGGTAGAGCAGCTGGCTACGGACTGGAAGGTCCGGGGTTCGATCCCAGGTGGTGACAGAATTTTTCTCGTTGCCAAACTTTCAGAACGGCTCCGAGGTTCACTCAGCCTCCTATAAAATTGAGTACCGGGTCTTTCCCGGGGTAAAAGGCGGTCAGAGACTGGTGCCGACCACATCACCTCATTCTAGTGCCGAGGTCATGGAAAGCATGGAGCTCTACCTCCATGCCCCCAAGTGTCTTCATGGCATGTTACGGGGATACCTTTTATTATTATTATTATTATTATTATTATTATTATTATTATTATTATTATTCAGGTGGTGACAGGATTTTTTCTCGTTGCCAAACTTTCAGAACGGCCCCGAGGTTCACTCAGCCTCCTATAAAATTAAGTACCGGGTCTTTCCCGGGGTAAAAGGCGGTCAGAGACTGGTGCCGACCACATCACCTCATTCTAGTGCCGAGGTCATG
>JAJSOF020000027.1:102180998-102210998 GCA_025594305.2 Periplaneta americana
TTTATTTAATTATTAACTTATTTATTTACTTATTTATTTATTTATTTATTTACTTACTTATTTATTTATTTACTTATTTATTTATTTACTTATTTATTTACTTATTTACTTATTTATTTATTTACTTATTTATTTACTTATTTATTTATTTACTTATTTATTTATTTACTTATTTATTTACTTATTTATTTATTTATTTAGTTATTTATTTATTTACTTATTTATTTACTTATTTATTTATTTACTTATTTATTTACTTATTTACTTATTTATTTATTTACTTATTAACTTATTTATTTATTTACTTATTTATTTATTTACTTATTTATTTATTTACTTATTAACTTATTCATTTATTTACTTATTTATTTATTTACTTATTTATTTATTTACTTATTAACTTATTTATTTACTTATTTATTTATTTATTTATTTACTTATTTATTTATTTACTTATTTATTTATTTACTTATTTATTTATTTACTTATTAACTTATTTATTTATTTACTTATTTATTTCAATGGAAGCATTGCCCTTCGCTCATATAGCTATCACTCACTTATCAACATACCAGTGGCGGCTGATTGATTGAAACAAGTGAGGCCAGGCCTCAGTCATTTGACTTAACTGAAATCAAATTTTGTGTTTTTGTATAATAGGTATATTAGTTATTTGAATGAAGTATATATCGCTGTAGAAGTATTTGAAAACTTTGTGATGTATATTGACCTGTTTTGCAGTAAAAATAATCCTGAGACCAGGATCGCTCGTGCCGGGTCTTGGTTATGCATTTCGTATGTTTTCGTGAGCTTTAAAGTTGCGCTTGAAAAGCTGTAGCCGAGGCACAATTCGTCTGGCCTCGTAGCCTGGTCAGCTTTCACTCCTCTCATCCATGGACCGGTCTCAAGGGTGGAATGGGGTGGGTATAGCAGTGGTGACTTGTCTTTCTAAATAGGCCATAAATAACATGAAAATTCCGCTGTTTAGCAGGCAGAGACCCACACTGTTCTCTCCCCTTATGTCACAGTTTATGACTTAAGCGAGGGTGTTGTACTTGTACTCCGTAATGCAGTAGTGAGTGTGTTATAATGTTGTTATGTGTTTCGGGAAAATATAAAGAGAAACAGATGCGAGAAATAATGATGATGTAGTTAATTCATTGTTAGAATGTTCTTTTTCGAGAAGGAATGGTATTGAAAGCAAGGAAGTTTGTAAATAAAGATATAGCCTAGCGAGATATCTATGCTATCGCTGACAATTTTCTGATTGGTAATCTTAAAACACGAGTTTCTATTGCATCCTAATACAGGCAACATAAATGGGTAAGTGGTAATTTGGTACAAAATAAACTTTTCTGTTGGCCTTGTTTGTTACTTTCAAAGGAATAAAGAAAAAGAAAAGAAAGATAGAAAGAAAGAACAGTGTGTCTACTGAGAGCTTTAGCGGTCTGAAAAGTATTTTCAGGGGAATTTCAACAAAAACTTCTTCAGCTGAGCATAATACGGGTTGCTGCAACACGCTGAAACAAACTCACAGCATAACAACTTATTTGGTGAGTGATATTCACTGCGGGCTAAAGCAAGCAGATGCACTATCACCTTTACTTTTTAAATGTGCTCTGGAATATGCCATTTGGAAAGTTCAGGATAATAGATTGAGTTTGGAATTGAACGGGTTACATCAGCTTCTTGTCTATGCGGATGACGTGAATATATAAGGAGAAAATGCACAAACGATTAGGGAAAACACGGAAATTTTACTTGAAGCAAGTAAAGCAATAGATATGGAAGTAAATCCAGAAAAGACAAAGTATATGATTATGTTTCGTGACGAGAATATTGTAAGAAATGGAAATATAAAAATTGGAGATTTATCCTTCGAAGAGGAAGAAAAATTCAAATATATTGGAGCAACAGTAACAAATATAAATTACACTCGGGAGCAAATTAAATGCAGAATAAATAAGGAAATGCGTGTTATTATTCGGTTGGGAAGCTCTTATCATCTAGTCTGCTGTCAAAAATCTGAAAGCTAGAATTTATAAAACAGTTATATTGCCGGTTGTTCTATATGGTTGTGAAACTTGTACTCTCACTTTGAGAGAGGAACAGAGATTAAGGTGTTTGAGAATAAGATTCTTAGGAAAATATTTGAGACTAAGAGGGATGAAGTTACAGGAGAATGGAGAATGTTACACAATGCAGATCTGCACGCATTGTATTCTTCACTTGACATAATTAGGAACATTAAATCCAGACGTTTGAGATGGGCAGGGCGTGTAGCACGTATGGGCGAATACAGAAAGCATATAGAGTGTTAGTTGGAAGGCCAGAGAACAGAGGACTTAAATTAATACAAGATAATTTTGGTTTTGAAATATTCAATATATTTTTAAAATTTGTAGCTAATCTGTTATCTTTTTAAGGGAATACTATTTAACCCGGAGTTTATAAGCATCATGATTGGTGGGAGTCATTTTCCGTGAAATAGGATAATCTGAATATATATATACATATATATATATATATATATATATATATATATATATATATTTTTTCAATTTATGGCAGCTATTGCATCAATAAGTGTGAAAGGAATTTTTCTATGTACTCTATGTGTACTCACAACTTAGAAATAAATTAGGGACAGAAAAGCTTTCAGGTTGGTATTTATGATAAAACATTTAAACACACAATAATAGATCTGAATAGTGTATCCCTAATATTAATTCGTAATAATAAATCTCTGTAAGTACTTCAATCCTTTTCCACAGTATACCGATTTAATTTTGATTAGCAATATTTTCTTATGTTCAGGTACATATATTACACAGTAACGTTATACTTATAAACTCAATTATTAGTGTTGTCACTTTTCGGTATTTTCAGTTTTTCATATACCCCGAGAATATAGTATATACTAAATTATACTTCATACATGAGTATGATATAAGCTGTATGTTCAGAGACCCAAAGTATAGTATAATATACCTGCATTTGTGCCCTAACTGTAACCTGTAGAATTTTTCAGCATTTTTCCTCATGCCAGTGACTTTTTTTTTTTGAAGTGTAGAATTATATTGAACTTTAAAAATAAAATAAAAAGTCTCAGAACTCAGGGGACTACAAATGTAGGCTAATAAATATTCTGAGCAAAATAAATTGTCAGTTCATTTGAAAAAAAAAAAGCTTAAATTTAAAATAAAGACGACAATATTAGTAAAACAACCTGATTTAAATAAATAAAAATCTGATTTATTTCATTCAAAAACATCACTTGAATTTATCAACCCTGAATCCAGCCTCAGGATGCGATAGGGAGACACGTTTTCACATCTTTGTCGGGTATCGAACCCCAGGATTTTCAATTAAAAAGGTTACTGCTTGTCTTACAACGTAGAACGTAGTAAGCGATGTGTTTTAATTAACAGAGACTCGATTCTTGTTTGCTTAAAAAATGTTATTTCTTTCAGTTACAGAATATAAAATCGTAATGATATGTTCATGAAGACGTAAAATATCAATTTATCTTGCTCCTGACTCCGACCCGACTTGAGAACAATTTATCTGCTCAAATATTAGCAATAGGAGCAGGTTTACGACGAGAGGAAAAGTCTGTGATCTCGGAACTTGAGTTATGCTAATAACCGCCAGTGAAGACGGGACCGACAAATAAAAACAGTTTTGTTTCGCCTTTCAAAGGAGCCGGAGGATTCTGATATATGCGGCCTGCAGCTTCCACATGACGGTGATGACGACGTTTTAACATGAAAGCGTATTCCCGTCTGTGGCCGAGATTGCAGCGAGAGATAATAATACCCAGTGCCCCCAAAATTACACACTTCCACTCAAGTTCAAACACGTTCCCGTCGAGATATTCCACAAAGTGAGAGCACTCTTTTAAATCTTTCCACACACCTTCTTGATCTACGATGCCTAATCTTTCTCTTCTTTTGTAAGCGTTTTTATATCCCAGTGTGTGGTCCGGCTAATTGGAGATTCACGGCCTTCCCCCTGCCTCGCAATTAGTGAGGGGGGGGGTGCGGTGAAAGGCTCTAGAGCAGCGCCGGAAGCCCGAGGATCACGCAAAGCACACACAGAGTTCTGCCTCACCGCCATACATAATTCATGCGACCAATTCTTAATTTCGCTAATCAGTATGTGTGGCAGCTTAACTGCGCCAAATGTTGACGTCTTAATATTCTACCTGAATAATATTGTAATATCGCGCTCACTGCTTAGCAGGAAACTCTGAATGTTAATATTTACGGCGAAGACAAAAAGCTGCTCCGCTCTAATACATACTACTAAATACTGATCTTGCCCATAGACTACAGCGTGTTCACAATATCTGCGTTCGTTTCGTTTGTAACATTAGAAAATTCGATCATGTAACACCGTCACTAGAATTGTTGTCTTGGAGTCCACTTAAAGAAAGAAGATTCTTCAACTCTCTCTTATTACTATTTAAAATCATCCACACCTCCACACCCTCTTACCTAGCATCTCGTTTTGTTTACCTTTCACTACCTCGAACCCAGAAGATGTACCTTCTCTCTATTCCTCTGCACAGAACATCCTTCTACTCATCATCTTTCAGCATATCTATTCCACGCCTCTGGAATTCTCTCCCTGACCATGTCAGAGACTGTCGGACAATATCAAAATTCAAATTTAAATTAAAAAATCACATTCTAGTTCGTGGAATTGCTTGTTGAACACGTGTTAGGTTGTGCAACTTCACCTTAACCCATGACATATAGGCCTAGTAAATATTGTAACTATGCTGTTGTAAAATTGAAAATTAATATGTAATGTATTTATTATTATTATTATTATTATTATTACTACTATTATTATTATTATTATTATTATTATTATTATTATTATTATTGTGTTCTTTTGATTCTGTTGACCCTCTACAGGGCTTTAACTTAATTTGTATTATTTTCATCAGTGTTTGTATTTCTTTTTGTATTTATATGTGCTATCTGGTAGGATGGAAGAGAAGGCCTTATGGCCTTAATCCTGTCAGATTAAATAAATAAATAAAAATAAATAATAAAAATGTTTGTGGCTCGAAAACTAAGTATACCGTATCTAACAACACGCAGAACGGGTAAAGGTTGGTTCACAATACACCGGGAACGCAAACGAAAACGAGAACGAGAACGAAAATAATGTGAAAATAAATGTATTTAAATGTGAGCATTCACATATTAACTATTGTGAATGCTCACCTTTAAATACATTTATTATAACATTATTTTCGTTCTCGTTGTCGTTTCCGTTCCCGGTTTATTATGAACCAGGCTTAAATCTTCAGTCAGATAATCTATTGAAAAATGTAATTTTCCGTATTGTTAAATTTTAATTATAAGGGGGTTATGTTATGTTAGTACTAAGCGCTCGCTATGAATTATCGCATTATTTCTAATTTTTTCTGATTATACAGAGTACTACTATGATACTTTCATAAATATGTTCATTTCAGTATTTTAATAAGTAATATTTAAGGCTCGGATTTTTAGGTAATAAAAGTTTGGAAAATATTTGTTTCTATGTGCTAAAAATCAGAAGAAATATGTGACAAAAAGAAATAAAAATTTAATTATGTTTCAATTATTTTATGTTAATATAAATTACTGCCATGGATGGATATAATATATGTTATATTATATTATATTATGATAGGATGCGAAACTGCGGTCAGCACCATCTGACAGAAGGGGGTTCAAATAAGATGGTCAGCGCCCGACGTGGTGGGTGGTGAACATTAGAACTACGTGTTGGGTAGATTACCCAGAGTTCTCTATTTATCCGTTCGTTCGACACGAACAGACGATGCTCGAGGAGACAAGATGGCAGCCAGAAACTTGCTAATAAGTGGACATAAAGTGATAGGCCTACTAAGTGTATGTATAAGCAGTGTATGTTAAACAGTGATGTTTATGGACGTTGTAAAAATAGTGTTGTTGAATGTATTGTTAAGTAATAGTAATATAATAAATTGAACTATCTAAGTAGTTCTTGCAGACTTTTCAATTCCGCTGTACAATAAATACCCAAAGAATACAGTCCCAATTATCTCACCTTTTGCTTTATTTTTTTGTCTGTGTCTGGTTATATTTTAATTGGGTAGTGTAAAATAGATCGTATCTTTTATCTTCCTGTTGGCTCCGGTAAGAATTTTCAGTAGAAGCTGCTGTGAGGAATAAAAATGTAAATGTTTTATTTTAAATTGGGTTAGTTTTGAATATCGGTGAGGGTGAGAGGGAATACTTTCTGCACAGTTTAACATTTCCGTCACCAGGTGCGCTGCTAAATGCATGGAGTAATTAATTACTCTTTTCGCTACTTGGTGCGCTGCTAGATGTAATAAGTTCTCCTCCGTCCAACAGACGGCAGCAAGATCAGTTTCTACATTAGCGCCTCTAGCATGTGTTACGGGAAACTCAATAAGTTTCGTATCCTATTATATATTCATCCATGCTACTACTGTTACTAGTACGGCTACAACGGCTACTACTACTGCTACTACTACTACTACTATTACTACTATACTATTGCTATTACTATCGCAATTACTACTACTACTGTTACTACTACTGCTACAACTGCTAGTACTTCTACTGCTACTATTATCGCTACTACGACTGCTGTTACCACTACGGCTACAACTGCTACTGTTACTACTACAGGTACCAGGCGCGGATACAAAGGGGTCAGGGGGCTATAGACCCCCTATCATTTCAAAGACTTTTTTTATTTAAAATGTACAAAGCATTATTTTTCATTCATATAACTGATATGATTCTTCACTCACTAAACTTCATATTATTTTGCTATTTTACTTCAGCATACAAACTCTCTTTACAGTTCGCAGTGAATAGATCAGGTAAGTGGTCGCATTCCTTAGGGGTCGTTACCATGGGGTAAGGAAATCTAACGGTAACCACCCCTACCACACTGTAGCTAGGCTGCTACCAATATCTTTGTTATCGTACTTTACAATTGCCACTACATTCGACTTCTGAATTGAGACGAGAAGTGATCAGTCCGCACAGGTGAATTATTTAGTGTAACAGTTATAAGAAATTATAAAATGCCGGAACGTAAGTTTCAAACAAATATCTTACAATTCGTCAAGAAGCCGTGTGGTGAAGTGAAAGAAAAGTGCAGTACGGATGACAATGATACAACTGATGAAGAAAAGTGTATGCCTGTTAATACCGTAACAGGGAATCGGTTATGTGCGGTGAAAGTGATAACGCTAGTTCGACGACTCATAATGTATTAGATATTGGTTGCTTAGTGGAAAAAGAAATATGCAGTGACGAGATAAAATACAAAGCTCTAACAAATCCATGGGTTCCAGACGAAAAATATCCATTTCCGAGGACACTAGAATCGGGACAGTCTAGACAATTTCAGCATGCGTGGCTTAAAAGATTTCCATGGCTGTCTTACAGTAAGAAGGATGAAGGTGCGTTCTGTCACGTGTGCGTGTTATTCGGACCTATAGAGGGAGGGCGAAGCAAAGTTACGTTACATAATTTAGTTACGAAACCTCTAAGAAAATTCAAAAAGACCTCTGAAATGTTCAGGAGACATTCAGAGAACAGTTATAACAAAACTGCTCTCTTAAAATGTGACAACTTTAAACGAGTGTTTGAAGGTAAGGTAGAGAACGTTCTGGTTCAATTGAATAATGAAGTGTTACAAACAGTGCGCGAAAACAGGATGGAACTTGTCCCAATAGTAAAAACAATTGTTTTGTGCGGCCGACAAAATATTCCATTAAGAGGACACAGGGATGATGGTGCGATTGACTTCGAAAGCGAAAATCAAAACGAAGGTAATTCCAAGGAGCTTCTTAAATATCGCGTTGATGCCAGTGATCAGATTCTGCATATTCATCTTAAAAATGCCCCCAAAATCTCTTCTCTAGCAAGTAAAATAACGCAAAACGATCTCATAAACTGTTGTGGCACCATTATTGAAAAGAAAATTGTTGAAGAGGTTAACCATAGTAAAACATCTCAGACGACTTCAGCTTCGTTAAACTGTAAGTAACATTTAATCGACTTTCCATTCCAGTCGCCATTTCCTTTAGAATTTGAACTAACTGAAGACTTAGAACCTAAGAGTGACAATATTGTTGTGGTTTATTTATTTGTTTTTAATTCCATTGTTCTGTGTTATGATTATACTACTGTATTCATATGTTAATTGAGGGGTTGGTGCAAGAAAGGCACCTCTCTCAAATGCAAGTTTTGAGAAAATTGATGTTGGAAATTCAAACCGTAATAATGTTATCTATGCATGCCTTTACATTTTGGGTACCGGTACTCCTGACCTCTATGATTACAGTATTGAACTACAACTTTGTGATCATATGCATAACAGATCAGAGAACACAATAAAGTGTTTTGCTCAAAAAGGGCACATCCTCTAAAATGCCCTTCTTGCACCCAGCCCCTCAATTATTATTAGCCCCCTATTATTAAATTCTAGATCCGCGCCTGACAGGTACTATTACTGCTACTGCTACTGCTGTTACTACTGCTACAAGTTTTACTGCTTGACATCTTTTACATGCAGTTTTCCTATGTGTCTAACTATATCAATTTGATGCATCTGAAGCAGTTACTAAATAGTTAAAAAGTGTACGTACTGCTCGATGATGATGATGATGATGATGATTATTATTATTATTATTATTATTATTATTATTATTATTATTATCCAAATATTGACATCCTATTTTACCGTTGGTATATTAGGGTTGTAGCTTGTTACATGTGAAATACATTATGTAGTGATAATACACAATTTTTAAGAAGTAGTAGTAGGCATGAGTCGTAGTTACAATATAAATGCACTAATTATTAGACAGTAAACAATACTAAATACGTTATGCAATAATTACATTCAGTTAAAACAAAATCAAATAAAATTAGAAATTATAATCGAAGGTGTAGAGAGATTGCAAGAATATTACATGAATTTGCGATTTTATGCATAATTTTAAGCAATAGTAAAGTGATAATGCACAAAATTGGCTTACTTACAAATTAAAAACCTAATATATAGGTGGTTTGCGATAGTAAAGAAATAAAAACAAAATTACCTACGGTTACAAACTATATACCTGTCATCAAATACTGAACAATAGTAAAATCTATAATACAAACATAGTTATTGTTGTTATTACTATTATTATGTCCTGAAGATAGACACCTTGTTTTACATAGTGCATTAGGATTTTATATCATCATTAATTTACATACACTTGATAGCTACAGTCTTGCGTGGATGTGGTGTATAAACTCTGTGAATTGTTTATAACAACATTTTTTCCTAAGTAAATGGTAAAGGGGTGTGCAGTAATTTAAATTACAGTCTGAGATATGATATCTTAAAAAGTGTCTTTTTCTTTCGAACACTGGACAGTGAGAAATCAAATTCAAATTCAAATTCAAATTTATTTACAATTTACATTTGAAATGAATACATGTGAATAGATACCCGAAATGAGTATATGCTCGTGCTCGGGTACAGTCCAGTAGTCTACATAAAATTTTACAGGGATCAAATAATAATGCTGAAGATAGAAATAATAGTAACAATAATAATAATACTAATAATAATAATAATAATAATAAAATAATCGTGACAGAAATGATACAAAGATTGTAATACAAAATAATTCATTAATAATAATAATAATAATAATAATAATAATAATAATAATAATAATAATAGTGATAAAACAAAAATATTTACAATAATGAAATAAATACTAAGACGGATAAAATAAAATATAAAATCACTAGCGAGAGTTAACACAACTTAAATAAGCACATAATAACCGGAAAAAAATGACGAACTCGAAAATCAACAGAAAAGTTCTTTGTATCGCAGACGACAGCAACCGCCGTATTGACATTGTGTTGTGCATTATTGGTAGTAGGGGGAGCCGAAAGTCTACGTAAGTGCCATTCTCTTCGAATCTTCTCGTACAATCATGGGAAGTTAATGCTGCAAAAACAAAATGTCTACGAGTCAAACTGTTCATTATTACCAGGATAAATACAAATAATACTGAAATATATCAATCTAGTTTCAGTTATAGATCTCCCCTTTTGTGCAAGAGGTATCGTATCAAAAATATTTTATGAATGGTGGGGAAAATATAAATTTCAAGAACTCTCTAGTGACAAGTACAATCAAATGTATCTGTGGCGATGCTAAGAAAATCATTTATTGGAGATATACACTGTTATTAATTAAGAAAATGATTTATTTATATTTATTATAATGTTTTATCTTATAGGTTACATGCATCAGGTAAATACAATAATGTTCAACAGTCTGATTGTCTTTGCATATGCACAGAGATTCTTCTGCATTTTTGATCCTAAATCTTTCAAAGTAGGAACCGAATTTTCCATGGCCGGTCATGGCTCGATTAATGGATGACGTATGATAGGAAATGGCTTGCAATCGAGATCGAGCTCGGTGCTGTAGGTGGGTGCGCGCGCGGCAGGAAGTCGTGAGTAGCTCAGCAAGTCCGTTATGGAGTGCGAATGGTTGGAAAACGCCTGCCTTTATATTTACACAGCAGTGCTTATACCCCGGTGTAATATTTCTTGCCAGCCTCCATAGCTGTCTAAGCGACTATTTCTTAAGGCAATAAGTGAGACAGGACTAAGCTTCTATTTTAGATGTGCATTTTATAGGGGTATAAATTTATATTCATTTCCGAGCGCTCACACAGAATTATACAACGATGTCCAGTGTTGTCTGCTTCTCTATTTTTAATACCTTGTTTCATAATTTCATGAACTTCGACTGTGGCTATAAAATCAACGGTACACAGGGCAGAAAGATCATGTTTGTTTATATTTAATAATACTTTCTGGTCGTATCAATATTTGTGGAACACATACATACATTCAAATAAAATTCCGTTCTACAAACTGTACAAAAAAGCTATAGAACTATGTTTACAAGTAAAATATATTGAGTGATTATGAAGGGAAAGCTACAATGTATGTATACAAAATACAGTTCCAGGCATTAAAATGCATATTGTTCGAGTTTGTAGGTATAAATAATAGGAATGAAATTTATCTTCAGTATGAGTGAGAATAAAAATGATTTAAAGGTAAATATGTAGTACACAGATAACTACAGATCACAGGAGGTAGGGAGGTAGATAAACTATGTTTTCTTGATTTACTCACTATAAAGAGGTTACAAAGACAACCACATAGCCTATATAGTTTCAATCAATTTCAGCACAAACAGATGTCAATATAATATATAAACCTGTATTTGTTTATATTTAATCTGTTTTCAGCATAACTAGACGTTATTTTGATACTCGAGTGCAAGAGAATGTTAATATATTTTTCATTTTTTAAAATCTGTTTCAAATAGAAGTAAACGTTAATAGATTTTTAATTTTCACCACAAGTAAATGTTTATAGACAGTATTTTTCTACTCAGGTGCAAGAGGATGTTAATAAGCCTATCCTAGCTTTCTATTATTAATACCTTTCAAGTACAAGTAAATATTAATATATTTTTAATCAGTTTCAGATACAAGTAGATGTTAATACATTTTTCATTTTTAATCAGTTTCAAATACAAGCAGATGTTGATATATCAGATACAAGTAGATGTTAATATATTTTTCATTTTTAATCAGTTTCAAATACAAGCAGATGTTGATATATCAGATACAAGTAGATGTTAATATATTTTTCATTTTTAATCAGTTTCAAATACAAGCAGATGTTGATATATCAGATACAAGTAGATGTTAATATATCAAATACAAGTAGATGTTAATATATTTTTCATTTTAATCAGTTTCAAATACAAGCAGATGTTAATATATCAAATACAAGTAGATGTTAATATATTTTTCATTTTTAATCAGTTTCAAATACAAGCAGATGTTAGTATATCAAATACAAGTAGATGTTAATATATTTTTCATTTAATCAGTTTCAAATACAAGCAGATGTTAATATATCAAATACAAGTAGATGTTAATATATTTTTCATTTTAATCAGTTTCAAATACAAGCAGATGTTAATATATCAAATACAAGTAGATGTTAATATATTTTTCATTTTAATCAGTTTCAAACACAAGCAGATGTTAATATATCAAATACAAGTAATATATTTTTCATTTTTAATCAGTTTCAAATACAAGCAGATGTTAGTATATCAAATACAAGCAGATGTTAATATATCAAATACAAGTAGATGTTAATATATTTTTCATTTTAATCAGTTTCAAATACAAGCAGATGTTAATATATCAAATACAAGTAGATGTTAATATATTTTTCATTTTAATCAGTTTCAAATACAAGCAGATGTTAATATATCAAATACAAGTAGATGTTAATATATTTTTCATTTTTAATCAGTTTCAAATACTAGCAGATGTTAGTATATCAAATACAAGTAGATGTATATATATTTTTCATTTTAATCAGTTTCAAATACAAGCAGATGTTAATATATCAAATACAAGTAGATGTTAATATATTTTTCATTTTAATCAGTTTCAAATACAAGCAGATGTTAATATATCAAATACAAGTAGATGTTAATATATTTTTCATTTTAATCAGTTTCAAATACAAGCAGATGTTAATATATCAAATACAAGTAGATGTTAATATATTTTTCATTTTAATCAGTTTCAAATACAAGCAGATGTTAATATATCAAATACAAGTAGATGTTAATATAGTTTTCATTTTTAATCAGTTTCAAATACAAGCAGATGTTAGTATATCAAATACAAGTAGATGTTAATATATTTTACATTTTAATCAGTTTCAAATACAAGCAGATGTTAATATATCAAATACAAGTAGATGTTAATATATTTTTCATTTTAATCAGTTTCAAATACAAGCAGATGTTAGTATATCAAATACAAGTAGATGTTAACATTTTTTCCATTTTTTAATCAGTTCCAAATACAAGCAGATGTTAATATATTTTTTAATCTGTTTTCAACACAAGTAGACGTTAAAATATTTTATGTTTTTATCTGCTTCAAGTACACGCACTTGTTAACATATTTTTCTATTTTTAATCTGGTTTCAAGGCAACTAAGTTACACGTTAAAATAATTTTATATTTTTAATTTTATTTCACCATTGCTCCATTACCACTTTTACGTCATCGTTTCTGAGTAGCGTATGCGGTTGAAGGGTAAAGTTAAATAAAGAAAACTTTTAAATTTGTATGCTGGAAGCTTGTAAAGGGGAGATTTCAATTTCATGTAGGCACTGGTTTGTGTGTACATATGGGGATGCTGATTGTTTAAGTGCTGCAGGCAGAGATTGACAGGAGAGTGTTCGACCCTCGGTTTCAAATAAACTGGCCCACTCAGCCACTCGTATAATCACGGCGTTGTAAAGATTCTGAATCTCATTTTTTTAATGTTATTGTTTTACTAGCTGCCTGTCTATGCGGATGACGTGAATATGTTAGGAGAAAATCCACAAACGATTACGGAAAACACGGAAATTTTACTTGAAGCAAGTAAAGCGATAGGTTTGGAAGTAAATCCCGAAAAGACAAAGTATATGATTATGTTTCGTGACCAGAATATTGTACGAAATGGAAATATAAAAATTGGAGATTTATCCTTCGATGAGGTGGAAAAATTCAAATATCCTGGAGCAACAGTAACAAATATAAATTACACTCGGGAGGAAATTAAATTCAGAATAAATATGGGAAATGCCTGTTATTATTCGGTTGAGAAGCTTTTGTCATCTAGTCTGCTGTCAATAAATCTGAAAGTTAGAATTTATGAAACAGTTATATTACCGGTTGTTCTGTATGGTTTTGAAACTTGGACTCTCATTTTGAGAGAGGAACAGAGATTAAGGGTGTCTGAGAATAAGGTTCTTAAGAAAATATTTGGGGCTAAGAGGGATGAAGTTACAGGAGAATGGAGAAAGTTACACAACGCAGAACTGCACGCATTGTATTCTTCACCTGACATAATTAGGAACATTAAATCCAGACGTTTGAGATGGGCAGGGCATGTAGCACGTATGGGCGAATCTAGAAATGCATAATATAGAGTGTTAGTTGGGAAGCCGGAGGGAAAAAGATCTTTGGGGAGGCCGAGACGTAGATGGGAGGATACTATTAAAATGGATTTGAGGGAGGTGGGATATGATGATAGAGACTGGATTAATCTTGCTCAGGATAGGACCAATGGCGGGCTTATGTGAGGGCGGCAATGAACCTCCGGGCTCCTTAAAAGCCAGTAAGTAAGCACAATCCTCATTATCACCAACGAAAGATAACCTATCAATTGATACAGAGTCATGAAATAGCTGTTTTAAAAACAATATTACCAAAATCTGTGATCCCAGAAGCGTATCTTCCTCTTCAAAGTTAAAGTTCTGTTCTGTGTGTATCTTGTGAGTTTCCACAAGACGGGAAGGAGAATCGCGTCTACCGATTCTCAGAAAATGTGGGTTACAAATTTTATCAGATTGACACTCCTGTGAAGCGACGCAATCCACTGAAAGTGCGGACCACCCCTCAAACAACGTCTCTGAATCCACCCCTCTCCCTCTTTGTGGCTGCATTTCATCCCTAATCACCCTCCGTATCTCTTTCAGGTATGTGTACCTATACATTTCGATGGCTGCAGAGGAATTATTTGGTTGGTTTGTTTTGCGGGCTTGCCTACTACACTATGCGCGGGAAGGGAGAAAGCAAACTTCAACAGTGTTGACACAGGCTTGATGTAATAGGACGGGAATCAGCTACTGCGGGTTGCTTCTTCCCGCCTACCTGCACGTGTTTGTGCGAGGAGCGATGTGTCGTGCACCGTCTATCTGCGGCAATATTTCTGTAATTTATATTTTTCATAATCATTTCCGATCTATAGTGAGAATCACGTAAGAGTAATTCTTAAAACACTAATTTGGCCGTCTATTCAGTGTTGCCAACTAATACTAGATATCACCAAAAGAGGATAAAATCACACAATGTCATGTACTATAGAAGAAGAAGAAGAAGAAAATTAGCTTCCCTTATGAAAAGATTGCCAGATTTGACAAAGCGTATTACATATAATTTGGAAAGGTAAAATGATATGCATTTGAAACGATGAGGGAATCGAATATACAAAATGTCAGAAAAATTTACACCTAAGTAGCGTTTGTGCTCATTTACAGTTAAGAAAGGGGGGAAATATCATCAGATAGGTTAGAATGATATGAATGCCATATACCGCGAGAAAAATAATAGTACGGATTTACGTATTGGCATTGATATCTAAACCAATCAACAGCCATCGGTTAAGATAACTTGGAATTTCCATTATCACTCCCATACAAATGATTTGTCAATATATCTGAACCGATCCTTTGAGGGCACTAATGGCTATTTCCTTCACAATGCTGTGTGTTAGCCCCAGGTTTTTACATTTGTTGGCAAAGAAGGAGGGTATGGTACCTCGTGCTCCCACCATCAGACCCATTACATCAATGTGGGACAGGCTATATTTTTATTTATATTTGGTTCATAGATCCGTTTCTTTTCACTGTCCACCTCATGCGGTTGATCTGCATGTGTCTCAAATCTGATGGTGGGATCGAGAATGTATGCCGACTTGTTCTTAATGGCAATGATATCGATTCGCCGAACACTTCCTTGTGTATTTCGGAATATGTATGATAAGATTTTCTTGTGTTAAATTCTAACGTACTTTGTTTACATGTTTGACCTATTAAGGTAAGCGTTCACTACATCGTATCGCACGCATCGGACGAATCGCACGGATCGGAAAAAGACTATCTTTGCTGTAATTGTTATGTAACCGCGTTCACTACATCGTATCGCACGCATCGCCTCTCGGCAAATCCGTCCACGTTTCTCGGATGGGCAACTTTTCCGATGCGTGCGATCATGGCCTTCTTTAATAAATCAATTTTAATTGGTCAACTGTTACTATTATGTTGTGCCATGTTTAGTGTCGCGCCAAAATGGCGGACGGAAAACTTATTTCGCTTGTAGAAAATTGCGAAGAATTATATAATTTGAGGCGTTCCCATTACAGTAATCAAGTCGTTTCTTGCAAATATATTATGTAACCAATATTTCTTTCGTTTCTTCCTCTTCAATTAAGACGCATGAAGCAATTACAAATTCTTATTCGCTAACAGACGTAATTAATAGACCTAACCTCAACTCCTCTGCTTTCAGTAATGTCAATATCGTACGACGTCATGTTTTAAACAGCTGATAGGGAATCCGATGAGGTGGAGCCGTTACAGTGAACGCACTGCACTTAAAATATCCGTTGCGTGCGATTCGTACGAGGAGTGCGACACGCTGTAGTGAACGCTTACCTTTTCGGGTCTTCTTCAGACCTGGTCGTTGCTGGTCTTGGCGCCTCTTGTTTTGTTTGCTGTGAGGGTGTGTTCGTCTGGTATAAAGTGGAGTCAAAGAGTGTGTGTGTTCTGAAATTGAGTTGTGTGTTGAGAATTTCAATTTCGGAACACACACACTCTTTGACTATGTGATAGATAGGCGTTTCTATGGCAACTGGTTATTTGATAGAATAGCTCCATATGCTCAGTGCTTTTTCTTAACGTGGAATCCTTTTATAGGAGACGCGTATTTTCGCCCTGGATCCTGAAACACTACACTTACACGGCGAGTATGTACACAGAGCTAGCCTCAGTTAAAGTGGAAAACTTTCCAACTTTTATACTCGGGAGAAGTATCCGTTGTTGTCGCAGCAATTTCATGTCCTCAACAGTAATTAACTATTTATTGGTTTTATTAAAATTATTGATTTTATTTCTCACATAATGTTTATATATTTTCTTGGAAATCATTCGTATTTTTATCAACAGTAATCTCACTAGACGTTTTGATTTATCTAGAGAAAATCAAAACTCGAGTGGGATTCAATTAACTATTATATGATTAGAAGAAAGTATATAAAGATTAGAAGTAACGAAGTACTCCAATACAATAAAATATTAATTGACTTACGAAAATACAACTGTCTTCAAATGTATTATTGTACCATCTCAACATTACAAATATTACGCTAGATGCATGCTAGATGGCAGTAGTGAGCAATGCCTTCTCGTCGAGAAGTTCTCGATCTATTATACATGATGGCAATGTTACTAATCAAGAAAACTTTGTTGATTCAGTTTCATTTTTATTAAAATGCAACATTCTACTTCAATTATCCGAATCCCAGTAATCAACGTCACTTGACAGATGATATTCAATAAATCATAATATGAAACAATCTCTGATACGTGACTATCCATAATATCATATAGCAGAAGCTATAACATAACCTAACTAATATACACAAGTGTTAGAAAAGTTTTAATTAACGACGATGACATAAAAAATAAACATGAATAATTTTAAAAGGAATAATTATTGAATGTACAATTTTCAAATTTCAATGTGGTTGGTGGTTCAATTGATGTTATATTGGACGTGTGTGTAATAGAAGTGGAACTCGTTGATTTAGGCCTACATGGTGTATTCAACTTATTCAGGATTTCCGAATGATGCTCTTCATTTATTTGTAAATCGGATTTCAGAAGATGCATAGGTATGATCAGTGATTTTTATTAATTCTTGTTCTTGAATGCCAATGCGAGTCATATTTGAAACTGCTGTGCATCGACTGGAGTGGTTTGTAATTTTATATATATTTTTTTTTGTTTGACGTCCAGACCAGCGCAGTTTCAAATGTTGGCAAACAAAGAAACAAATGCTAGGGACGCGATAAAATTAAACATATGCTAGGGACGCGATAAAATTGTGCGATAAGCAGCCATGATTGGTTGAAATACGTCCTTTCGTACCGTTTTATTGGTCAAAAGTAGTATGACGTAGTAAGAGTGTAATAGTCACAGATAAATTTCAAATTAGATAATAAATCAGAAAAAAAACAAGAAAGATGTGATTTAAATATGCACAATAAAAATGTGTATGCATTTAAAAGGAAAACACTCGAAATATGTATTCATGCAAAATAAAGCTGGCCTCATTCGAACGTAAAAAATCTGATCGGCAAAAATCCATTTTTACTTTTTCAATACGCCAAATTAATTAAAATAAGCAATTATATGAATTTCCGCGGTCTAATTATTATCATTGTGATCTTCGCCCGCCAGAGAGCCTACGATCTATGACAAATGATGGGAAGATACTCAATAGACATGAAAATTCAACAAAGAACAGGAACATTGACATCTTCGATAAGTTAGGAAATATAGGTAAGTGCATAGCAAGGTTTTGTGAAACATAAATCGGATAAATATCTGCTATACTAAAGGTAATGATTAGGGAACGGAATCTGGAGCAGTAAAAGTTAGTATTGGCATCTACACAGTCATTTGTTTACAACCCTTTATACCAAGTCCTCCCCTCCATGACATACTCGCAGATCTCTGCACGTCAACAACAGGTCAACGGGACAGTTGTCGCATAAGAACTTCAACATGCAGGTTTGCAGTTCAGAGTAGTGAAGTGCAGGTACAATGCCGAAAGTGAAACCAACCAACAATACAAAATTGAAAGACTAGCCTATATTTGTAAAAGCTCCAGATCGAGTATCAAAATTCAGGAAACAATTCCCTAAATTGTCGCTCCCCCCATTTCCAGTTCTTAAGAGCTGGGGGTCATGGTTAGAAGCTTGCAATTATTACGCACATCACCTCCAATCTGTGAAGAAAGTGGTCCAGTCTTTCAATCCCGATGACGCGGCTGCGATTCAAATACGCCAGGAGCTGCTAAATGATAGTACAATCGAGAAAGAAGTCGTGGATATTAAGTAATTATTTTTTTTTTTATATTTACCGGATGTCATTATTCGATTAGAAAAGTCAGGAGTAGAACTAGTTGAGCAAATAAATATTATGAGGACTATTGTAAATAAACTGAGTGTAGTAGAAGGTGAAGTAGGAAACCGTGTTGGTGAAAAAATGAACAGGGTTTGATTAAAAATGATGGATACGATATTCTTAGTCGGATTTCAGATGTACTAACAAAGACGTGTCCCAATGACGTCATTCAACATGATATTTACAATTGATTACAACAAGGCACAGTAGGAATAATTGTTTCATCAACAAAAATAGCATTAATTGAAAATGCCATTTCGTTTGGTTCTATATTTTGTTCAACTTTTAATAATACTACATTAGGCTATGTTGTAAACATTGTAGTATATTGCATATATTGTAAATTCTGTGGTATACGTTGTATACATATTATCATATTTCATAATACTGTAAATAAAGGCTTTAATTTAACACGCTACTGACAGAAAAAAACATACATATTCAGAGGCGAGTTCCATACAGAAGACAACTGTCTATCAGCCATCAATGTTTCCACTGACACGCGAGGACGCAGAGATTGATATTTAATTATGTATATTTGTAATGTTGTTTATTGGTGTCTTGTGCGTTGCCAAGAAAAACACATGTAGTTCAAAATGAAATGCAGATCATGTACATTATGTATATTATTAAACTATAACATTTGTTTATTCTGAAATACGTTTACAGCACGTTGCGTGTAAGTTTGTATGAAGTGGACTGTACTCGTCCATGCTCTGTGACGCAGCTCGCTTGACAGTCACTGAGCTACAAATATCTATACTACGTTTCACAATTCTTTATAATACTCCAAATCCCTTTCCCTGGTAATGATATTCTAATGATTCAGAGGAATCTTAAGTAATATCATTAATTTCAGTGGGTTATTCTTTGAGATATTTCAAACATAAAAGTTTAATATAATTTTGCTCGTTTAGACATGTTACGTTTCTCTATGCGACATCACAGAAACGTAACCATGTCAATCAGGTACTATCATCCTGTGGTAGATGAAAGAAACTTACTGTCCGATATTACCCGATGTCCGATACTACCCGACTCTCCCCTATTTTCTGAAATAAAATTTATGCATATTTAAAGGACAAAACTAAAGTTCTTTGAATAATTTATTATTATAATACACTGCTCTTTTAAACTGACTGAGCATACTGGGAATTAATTCAATGGTTTTCCCAAAACACGCTATGAAATGCTTCATATAACACAATTTTTATCTGGAAAAGAAAGTAGAAGCGTGCAAAATTCTATTAAACTTTTTTGTTTGAAATATCTCAAAGAATAACCCGCTGAAATTAATGACATTACTTACGGTTTACTCTGTATATTTAGATATACAGCTTAAGACACATTCGTAATGTATACATACCCCACTTCTCTGTTTCTTAGTCCTGTTTCTTTATTTACCTGAAATGAGATAGAGAAGACAATAATTAGTAACAGAAATATTAATGTCATAACACTCATAACTAGACCTCGGATTTTAGGTAAAAACCTATTTTGTTCCTCATGATATATGCAAAAGAGAAGTTGTATATATACGAATTATGGAAATATATGTTCGAAAATGGTGGTCCTATACAACCTAAAAATACCTAATTTCACGTTAGAAACTATTTTTACCTAATTTCACATTTTCCAATTTCTACAGTTGGTAATATGGAAACGCTGTGTAATTCTGTATGCCAGTCGTGCCTTGACAACAATCGCAGCTAGTAATCTACAGTGATGCAGCCCCGTACATGATTGCTGCCGTTAAATTACTTAAAGTATTTTATCCTACCTTGCTCCATATTACTTGTATTGCCCATGCCATGAATCGCGTAGCTGAGACGATACGTCTTGAATATCCACAAGTGAATAAGCTGGTTTCCACAATTAAAAAGGTTTTTATTAAAGCACCTACGAGGATTCAATTATTTCCAGAGCAACTTCCCAATGTGCCACTTCCACCAGAACCTATTCTTACCCGATGGGGAACATGGTTACAGGCCTTGGAATATTACAGCAAGCATTTGGAGGACATTAAGAACTTTGTTTTGAAACTGGGGGAGGATGCAATGAGCATTACTTCAGCTAAAAACTTCTGCAGGACCCAACAATTGCCCGGGATATTGCATTCATCAAATCACATTATGTATTTCTGGTCCCCATTATTAATGCTCTAGAGTCTTCAGGCAAACTGGTCTACACGCAACTGGGATTGATAGAAGAGGTGACAGAAAAAATCAACTTGGTTCCAGGTTATGTTGGTGAAAAAGTTTCTGAAAAACTGAAATCAGTGCTTCAAAAAAACCCAGGACAGACAGTTCTCCGCACAGTTGCTGACATCTTGGCTGGCAAAACACCTGAACATGAATGTGCTGTTCCCTTGCCAACATTTAAATATGCTCTCGTGTTATCAGTTGATGTGGAACGCTCATTTTCGACATATAAGGTGGTGTTATCTGAGAAGCGATGCAGTTTCTCAATGGAAAACTTAGAAAAGGTGTTAGTTGTTTACTCTGGCTCTAATTATGGACATGTACAATGAAATAATGTCAAATGTTTCGGCTAATTTGTAATGGGAAATGAAATAATGTCATTTTTGGTCACCTATTTTTTGTAATTTTAGAACCTATTTTGATTTGTGATAGAACCTATTTAGGTACCTAATTTAAGATCTTTAGGACCCAAAAGTCCGAGGTCTACTCATAACAAACTTAGGTACAGCTTACAGCAGTAACATTTTTGGAAATATTCAGCATTTTTTTCCCTCCATTACTGTATCTTGTAAAATAATGAAAATTGGTATGTGTAAAACACTGTCCTTCTGCTATATGAAAAAATATTTTTGCGATTTAAAAGAAATATATATATATATTTTTTTTTCAAAATTCAAAATGGTGGCAGTTCACTATGCAGTGATGAAACGTTTCCCTCATAACTCATAAACTTGTTAACTTCTTCATGTTCTCTCTCTTTTATTTTACTGCTGAAACTCATGTTTACAATATCATGCTCTTTGAGGTACATTCCTTAATAAATAATATTTGTTTTTGTGTTAGAAGAAAATACTGATATTTGACTATTTTTAAATGAATTTATTTTTTATCAGACAATCTATCAAGGGTAGAGAAGAGATCTTGCATCATATTGTAGATATGACCTACATAAATACACACAAAACATTTCATCACAGAATGTTGGATAGTTTTTGAGTTATGTGGGAAACACTTCATCACTGCACAGTGAACTGAATTAAAAAATATATATACAATTTTTTTAAATCGTAAAAATATTTTTTTTTTTCATATAGCAGAACTGGAAGTACCATACGTTCACAAGGGGGCAGGTACACCTTTCGCTAGTTTATAATTTTACCATATTTCAACATTTATTTCCTCAGTATCTACAGGTCCTTTTGGAAATCAAAATTTACAGGCTTAACATACATTATTTGTACATTAGTAAGCAATTTAGATGCTTTTGAAAACCTGACAGTTATTTTTTTTAATTGAAGGGTTCACAGCCATAGTGGGTCAAGTACCATTTATTGAAAACGGAGAAAGCAAGGGTTAAACTTAAGTGATTACCATAATTCAACAAACATATAGCAAGTAAGATAAAGTATGCACATTAAAATTAAATGAAATGACAATCTTAATTAAATTATGGTATTTACTTAACTTTAACCCTTGCTATCTGCGTTTTTAATAAATGGCGCTTGGCCCGCTATGGCTCTGAACCCTTCAATTATAAAAATTTGTGAAGTATTCTGCTCAACCGGACAGCGTTCACGTGTTAATTGAAAAAAAAGCGTAATATATTTTAATGAGACTCTGCATACATCTATATTTCTCCATGTGAACAACACGCTAAAATCTTTAGTATAGAATATGAGTACAGTTTATTTTAAAAAAATAATATTGATTAAATTCTTTGTGAAAAATGTACTGTGAAATTTGAAAAATGGAAAAAAAAGTGAACTGAACTAACATTGCTTATTATACATATATTAATTAAAAATAACTCAGAACAAGAATTCAATCAACATTCAAATATTTGCGTAATTTATCATGTAAACGTTGCCCGGTAAAATAATACTATTCTAATTTTCATGATTTTTAAAGAAAATAACTATTAGGTTTTCAAGTAACATTGAAATTGCTTACTGACGTTAAAAGATATCGGAACCCTACTAATCGATTGTGATCGGTCATTTGTTAGTGTAAGTGTGGCTTCTTTAGTTATTACTTCTATGAATAGATGGCGAAGATACTATTCAGTGTCGCCAATCGTACATAAATATACCTGCATTGCATAATTAAATATTTCATATCCCTCGCTGATTGTAAAACAACACTGGATTTACCTGGAAACCTTTGATATTATCAATTGTGAGAATAATTTATGTTTAATCTACATAATCATTTTTCCCTACACTTTTTTAATTTTTTCCACTAATGGAGCCACCTATTGAGATCTAGCGGAACTATTTCAAAGTTTGTCAATTTTGTATATCTTTGGTTCTGACTTATCCCGTGGTTGGAACGTTCGCTTACACGATCATAAAATCGTAGGTCATATATCTTTGAACGTAAGTGTACACTGACGAACGTTTCAACCACGGGATAAGTCAGAACCAAAGATATAAAAAATTTGACAAACTTTGAAATACTTCAACAAGATCTCAATAGATGGCACCATTATTGGTGCCGTTAAAAAATTGTCAGGGAAAATGATTATGTACATTAAGCAAAAAGTATTCTGATAATTGACAATATCAGCGGTTTCCAGCTAAACCCAGTGTTGTTTCACAATCAATAGAGTGGTATGAAAAATTGAATTTTATAATGTGGATATATTTATCTACGATTGGCAACAGTGACTATTTTCTTCGCCATCTATTCATAGAAATAATAACTAAAGATTCCATACTTACACCAACACATTATCGATTACTATCGATTAGTAGAGTCAGCTATCTTTGAGCGTCAGTGCACGTATAGGCTAGTATATATTAATCATCTATTTTTAATTTCCAAAGAATCTATAAATTCTGAGCAGAAAAGTTGAATTATAGTAAAATTATACTAGCGATAGTGTACCTCCCTCTTTTTAATATACCGCACCTTGGCAAGAAGACTGTAACAACTGAAAAAATCTAGTTTCGAAAAAGTAGGCTTCAAAGATTAATTTCAGTTATAAAATCACATATAGATTATAGACGAAAACGTGTTCTGCAATCAGTAGAGGGGGATTAAATTTTGAATTCTATATTGCGGGTATATTTATGTACTATTGGCGACACTGACTGTTATCATCGCCATCTATTCATAAAAGTAATAACTAAAGAAGTCACGCTTACACAAACAAATTAATTATCGATCACTATCGATTAGTAGGAGTCAGGTATCTTTGAACGCACAACAATATCGCACTTGGAAAGAATACTGAAACAACTAAAAAATTGCCATTTTGAGGATTTTAATATATTCTTCAAGCTAATAGTGTCATCTGTCGTCAGAAATAGAGTTTCATTTAATTTCTGTATTTTTACCCCCCTAGACGGAATACCCAATTGTACAGAGACCTCAACATCAGTTTATTTAGTGACTACGTTCGAACGTTACGGAAAAATTATCTGGAAAAGCTACATTGTCATATCAACCCTCTCATGCAAGAATTAACTCAGTGATCACCCTCCACCTGCTACACTCAGCTCACCTATCTCCATCATTGATGAAGATAAAAGGAAGATGAAAACGTCAATGTAACATAATCATATTTCTCTACACGACTGCGAAAGGCAAGGGTCCATAAGAGACCTGGAACTTATTGAAACAGGCATATAAAGTGCCACCAATTAAAAAAAAATAAAAAAAACCCTAGAACACGTTTCCTTGTAATACCAAAGTATCATCAAAGAACCAAGTGTTCATATCGAAGCAACGAGGACGCGGGAAGCGAACGTTTTGATTTATCAGTAGAAGATATTCTAAGCATCCACTTAATGAAAGAAGATATATAGGAAATATCAGCTGCTAGTTCAAGTTAATATAACTTAAATACGTACAAAATTCAACCCGTTTCTCATCCCAAAGATAGTATAAATTCGTTGTGTTGTGATTGGTTCTTGTGATCACATAACATATGACGAATAAATACACAACTGATCAATTTGTCAATATCTACAATAATTCATTTAATATGCCGAAATAATAATAAATCGATTAATATTCGGATATATTGACAACCACCGGTAATTATACAGATTAATATTATCTTAATCAGAGATTATATGAACGACAAGAGCGAAGAAAATGGAATTTTTCTTTGTCGTCGCTTTTATCGTGTATCTTCGCTTTTATCGTTACTCGAACCTCAATGACAATGCATGCTTCAATTCTCTCTGATATAGCATCGCTGCTTCTTTTATCGTTTATCGTCGCTCCAACGTGTACGTACTCTTATAAAGAAAATAGTTAAATTTTTATCCAGGAATCATACAATCATTGCTGCAGAACTCGAAGTGGGGACTTCAAATTGGAGTGTTCAATTTACTCAAAAAGAGATTTTCTGGCATTAGCTATAGTAACGTGGCGATGGTTTTATGTAACGTAGGTACTATAATTTGTGAATTAAGTTCTTCTGGATGTATCGAGGTCCATGGTCTGTGGATAGCGTGTGCTCTTTCCATCTAGATGGTCCGTGGATTGATATATTTTTCGCCCATGGGACTGGGTGTTAATCCATGTTGTTATCCTGGTGCTGACATAGTGTGGGACATATTGGTGCATGTACTGCCTTTGTTATAATTTCAGTAATTGTGAAGTTTATATACGTAGACGTAGTGTCAGTTAAGACCTGAAACTTATCTCATGAGTCTCTAACACATTTAGATACTTTCTCTGAATATGCATTGCTTTTAACTACGTAAGTTTATTTCAGGCACCAGATTCCAAAATCCGTCTTAACCACTTTTGGAGAAAATTGTGTTAGCACTAGTTTATGAATCTAGGTACTCCTTTTTCTCTATCATTCTATTGATAATCAAGGTAGAGTATCCACCGGCCACTGAACGAATATTGCAAACTTTTATCACTGCCAATGTGGCGCTATAAATCAATTTTCAATACTTTTTATCATAGCCACAATACATTTCAATTCTTATTGTACTATATATATATATATATATATATATATATATATATATATATATGGAATTATCACTACATTAACACATTTAATATATCACAAAACATACATTGAACGAACTACCAAATACCACAAAAATATAATAGAAAAAAGATAATTTTCATTAGTTTTAATAATTTAATAAAAATATTGGTCTTGTAAACCAAAAATGAGGGAAACCTTTTAAAACTTCAGAAAAAAGATTATATCTTTTCATTAATTCCCAAAACTAATATTTTAATTACTATGAAAGTCACCATATTTTCTTCCTGGCATTACGATCCACTTGCACTAGATAGCTACCCACACGTATAGCAGGGTCGACAATACATGCAAACAAAATGATACTAAACGTGAGAAATGTTACTACAGGTGTGTAGTATTATGTGACAGGTTAGGTTAAATTAGATGTGTAATATTATGTGACAGATTACATTAAGTGTGTAATATTATGTGACAGGTTAGGTTAGGTTTGATTAGGTGTGTAGTATCATAAGAGAGGTTAGGCTAGGTTTGATTAGATGTATGAGAGAGATTAGGTTTGATTAGGGGTGTAGTATTATCAGAGAGATTAGGTTAGGTTAGGTTAGATTAGATTAGATGTGTAGTATTATGAGAGGTTAGATTAGGTTTGATTAGGTGTGTAGTATTATGAGAGAGGTTAGGTTAGATTAGATGTGCATATTTTAGGTGTTTAGTATTAAGAGACATTAGGTTAGCTTTGATTAGATGTGTAATATTATGAGAGATATTAGGTTAGGTTTGATTAGGTGTGTAGTATTATGAGAGAGGTTACGTTAGGTTTGATTAGGTGTGTAGTATTATCAGAGAGGTTAGGTTAGGTTTGATGAGATGTGTAGTATTATGAGAGAGGTTAGGTTAGATTATATTTGTAGTATTATGACTATGTTGGCGACACTGAAACCCAATGTTACATTAACGAAATACGACCGTATTCTTCACTCACGCACGACGATTTTCCTTTTTTTTTTTTTTTCATCTGAAGAAGATGATGACAAATATTGGAAAAAATCGTGAATTGTTTAAAATAATCAATGGAGGAAGTCCAATTTATACATCATTTTTACAACACACCATTGTTCCTTCCAATTTCAGACTAATATAACATATTGATATTATCTGAATTGTCGATAAAAATTTTTAATTTTAATTTTTTGTTCCATTGTCCATGCCTCAGAAATAATCTTTATAGCTACATGTATATTACACAAAATATTTTAATAAAATGTATTCAAACTAAACAAGTGATTGATTTTTTTTGGTAATTCTACAGAAGAACTACACCAAAGAAACGCCCTTTTTTATACAGTTGTGTACTACGAATAGTATAGTGTTCTAAGCACGTAATTTTACTTTTCGTCACCCAATACTTTTCACAGAATAACCTCATTTTTTTTAAGTAATTCACATGAACCTATAGAGCAAACGTAACTAGCAACATTACGTGTATTATTACCACGTGCCTTGGCCCGAGACTACCTCAGATAATTACGAGTAATAATAAAAACTTGAAATTAAATGTGCGTTGTGATTTCAGGAAAACAGCTGAGACACACCTAAGATCAGAATATACGACAGAAAATGGGAGATAAGAGAGAAAAAGTGAAGAGGAAAGAGAGATGAGATAGACAGAGTCATCTAGTAACGAAATTTTCGTATGTCGAATAAGGACATCTATTTATTTCTACGTACAACAGGTGAATAGTTCTAGGTCATCCTGTCGAAAATATTGTCTGCCGGAAAGTAAAACCACGTGCTTAATAATATATACTATTAATAATACACAATTGTATCAGAAAAAAATGGTGCTCCTTTGGTGTAGTTCTTCTGTAGAATTACTAGATTATTAATCATTACTCATTAAGAATAACTTTGTAAGAGCAATCACAATGGGAAGGCGAATAATGTAAATCTACTTTGCGAAATCTTAATTCCCATGTATATCTCCAGTATACAATCCTTATAGCCCATGGAAACAGTGAAGGCACAAACTTAGGTTCGTGCTATTGTAGAATCCTTATACTGTAGGATATATCTAAGAGTTGAGACAAAGATAAAAAAAGCATGGCCTGCAATATTTTACTTGACAATCAAATAAACAATGCTACTGTAGGTTAATCATTTATGACTAGTCACATCAAAGAATCAAATTGTGAAGAAATGGATTAAGGACCATAAGAGTTATTTCTTTACAGATTGTTCACGGTAAATTAAATCGTTCACAAACATTTAAATAATATTTTGTTACACTTCCCCGGCTAGCAATGAATATGCCCATAATTTCAATAGTTCCAAGATAAGAAATTTTAAAGAAGTCACACGTTAATTAATAAATTTGCTTCTTCTCTTTGTCTATCTAATATGTACGTATGTATGTATGTATGTATGTATGTATGTATGTATGTATGTATGTATGTATGTATGTATGTATGTATGTATGTATGTATGTATGTATGTATGTATGTATGTATGTATGTATGCATGCATGCATGTATGCATGTACAGTATGTATGTATGTATGTATGTACAGTATGTATGTATGTACAGTATGTATGTATGTATGTATGTATGTATGTATGTATGTATGTATGCATGTATGCATGTACAGTATGTATGTATGCATGTATGCATGTACAGTATGTATGTATGTATGTATGTACAGTATTTATGTATGTATGTAAGTATGTATGTATGTATGTATGTATGTATTTATTTATGTATGTACAGTATGTATGTATGTATGTATGTATGTATGTTTGTATGTATGTATGTATGTATGTATGTATGTATGTATGCATGTATGATTGTACAGGGGGTCGATCTGGGTAGCGTAGTCGGTGTAGCGCTGGCCTTCTGTGCTCGAGGCTGCGGGTTCGATCCCGGCCCAGGTCGATGGCATTTAATGTTTAAATGCGACAGGCTCATGTCAGTAGATTTACTGACATGTAAGAGAACTCCTGCGTGGCAAAATTCCGGCACACCTGCAACGCTGGTATAACCTCTGCAGTTGCGAGTGTCGTTAAATAAATCATAATTTAAATTATTATACAGGGCTTTCATTTCAAAACTTCCCAGCCAAAATAACTAATTATTTAATTTGATTCAAATTTAAACAAAAAAACACGTCAATTTAGGTGTTGAGGGGAAAGTCTGAAACCAGGCTCAATTGCATTTTAGATTTTATCCCGCAACCCCAGCAACCCCCAATTTGAAATTTAAAATGAAATCCCTATATTTTTATACTTAAGTATGAAAGACCACACACACACCTCATTCATTTGTTTTCGCATCTTTTGTTTTATACCGTCGCCTGACAATCTGTATTATCAGTTGATTGTAGGATGAAAACACAGCTTATTTTGTGTAATTTTCTAAATTTAATCAATGAGGATGATTTATGTTCTCTCTTGAAGGGTATACACCATTTTAAAATAATTTAATACGCAAACACAACTGTTACATTAAATGCTTAAGTAGTTTTTGTAGCTTTATTCTCTTCAGCTTTAATGAACAATAACAACAATCCAGGTTGTCAGGCGACGATAGAAAACAAAAGAGCAAAAACAAATGAATGAGGTGTATAAAGAATTGAATACTCTTTCATATTTAAGTAAAAAATATAGGGGTTCCATTTGAAATTGAAAAATAGTGGTGTCTGGGGGTTGAATTGAATTCAGTTTAAATAGGTTTAATTAGTTATTTGGACTGGGAAGTTTTGAAATGAAAGCCCTGTATATATATATATATATATATATATATATATATATATATATATATATATATATATACTCTCGAAGTTAGTTTTCTCTTATCCCTTCTTGGACTTCCAGCTACTCTCTTGAAT
>JAJSOF020000027.1:102215998-102223498 GCA_025594305.2 Periplaneta americana
AAGTATGGATATTTATGAAACGAGCGCAAGAGAGTTTCATAATATTCATACGAGCGTCTTAATTACCATTATAGGCAAGTTTCATACGACTTTTTATGCTCGACCATATTTCTAACTTGAAATTATTCAGATGTATACGTTTTATTTGTATCTGACAAAATCGGAAGTGACCTTGTTCTAGGTCGTGAATTGTGAGATGTGTGCAGACGCGAAAGTATTGATTTTTTCCGAGGAACAATAATGTCATTGACCTTGATGTAATCCCGTTAAATTTGATATAACCTTGATTATTGAATTTGACATTGAAAAACGAGATGACAATTTGAATTTATTTGAATATTATTTACAATTAACGCTAATTATTATAGTAACAGTCCACACCTGTGGAGTAACGGTCAGCGCGTCTGGCTGCGAAACCAGGTGGCCCGGGTTCGAATTCCGGTTGGGACAAGTTACCTGGTTGAGGTTTTTTCCGGGGTTTTCCCTCAACCCTGTACGAGCAAATGCTGGGTAACTTTCGGTGCTGGACCCCGGACTCATTTCACCGGCATTATCACCTTCATGTCATTCAGACGCTAAATAACATAATGTTGATACAGCGTCGTAAAATAACCCAATAAAATTAAAAAATTATAGTAACAGAACATAACCTTCTGCGACAGTATTGGATTTCCAGCCTCCGTGATTTTTCGCTAATTCTCTTTCGATTGCATATCCGAGAATAATCGATACTTGCGGTTTTATAACGGTACAAAGCTGACTTGTCATTGGCGGAACACCTGTAAGCTGAGTTGTCATTGGCTGAACACCTGTACTTTAATGAGTAGGTGCACTTTAATGACATGCATTAAAGGACTGCTACCAGGTGTATAATTACTACATTTCGGCATGGTCGAGCATAAAAACTTAACAGACACCTCTCAGTGAGGACATGTCTTGTTATTAATAAATATTTAAAAATCCATCGAGAAAATTAACACATATATTCTAATGACAAAACCGATGGCGGAAATTCTCGTTATTTCCCGAAATATGCATGTGAAAGGTTTAAAATTGTTTCAAAAGTGGGCCGAATCATTCTTACCGAGCGAGTCGGCTCAGATGGTAATGTTTGAAACTCGCACTCGGGAGGTATCGAATTGAAACCCGGTGGTCGATCAAACTGTCCCTGTCACAAAAGCCACATGCCGGATTGGACATTTACTTACCATGATTCATCACTGCCTCAATCACCTATCATAATCATTAATCAAAATAAAAATCAGTTAGAAGCACACATCTAGGGTACAATACATAACCTATATATATATATATATATATATATATATATATATATATATATATATATATATATATAATTTGAACTGGTAATGGAAATTACGGGAAAACGGCTGAACGGATTTTAATAAATGACTCCTTGTTTTGAAGTTTGAAACCCAAAGTTTTTCAGAAAAATAGTAGTTTTCAGTGAAATGTTAATTTTCCTACGTCATTTTCCTATTTTCCAAAATTCATCCATCGTCAGTTTTGAGAAATAATGGCTTTTCAGAATAAAACAAAACACAAATACACTACAATAAACAATAGGCTATTACACGAAGGCCATGACCTGCAGGATTAGTGACAGTTCAAATTCAATTATTGGTTATTAAAAACTTCAAGACTTACTAAAAATAATTTACAGGTGTGTAATTTTCGGAGTACAGCTGTGTATTGGATATTAAAATATACAAAACTTGAGGTGGTTTGATGGCATTATTACCATTAGAAATGAAATATTATTATAGTTAATGCCATGATGTGACAATTTTTCATTAATTATACATATTAATGCTATATTGATGATATGAAAGTGAAACGTTTTTGGGGTTATGTAAGTAGATGTAGACAATATCTTAAATTAGATCTTCATTTCTATAATTTACTGAGTGTCGGTTATTTTATATATAACTACAAAACTTACGTAAGATAACAATATTGTTATTAAAAATCAAATACTTTTATAGTTATTAATCAAGTGGGGTTGGGTCGTTTTTATATATACTTAATGGCGGTGTGGTGTAAATATTTATATGCATCATTCTCTTCAGTATTGGCTCGAAAGTTTCACCTACAATCCACAATGACCTGAAATAGCTATCGGTACAGCTTTACTCCCACATGAAGAACCCACTGATCGTCCTGACATTGTTACTTGCGTTTTCGCGCTGAAACTAAAAAACTGATGGTGGATAAGTTGAAGAAAAAGTATTTTGGATAAAAAAACATTCAGAGGGAGTATATTTCATTATTATGGAAGAAATAGCTTTGAAAATGTTTGATATTCTTCATTGAAAATAAATCTGAAAATTTTTTATTTGAACGTCTAATGAACTTAGTTTGCAGCATTTGCTGCACAAGCCACTAGTAGAAATATGAACTCAACAACAGTAAAAACTGGTATACCCACAGATCCTAACATGCGATATGACCACAGATGTTAAAGCGTGTATAAATAAACTCTACAAAAAATCATCCTTATTTCACAGTTACATAATTCAGTGTGTTCTGCCCAAGGGCAGGTCTTTCACTGCAAACCCAGCATTCTCCAATCTTTCCTATTTTCTGCCTTCCTCTTAGTCTCTGCATATGATCCGTATATCTTAATGTCGTCTATAATATGATATCTTCTTCTGCTCCGAACTCTTTACTTTTCTTAGAATATTAATAATAGTACAATTAATATTATTCTTGGTTAACGGTTGATAACATTCATTGATACAATTTAATTTTCTATATTTAAAAATGGAGATTTCTTTTGACTTTCTTGACACTTATTTTTTATGTCTATAATTCACATAAAAATAAATTGTCAAGAAAGTCAATGAAGTCAAAGAAAGTTAATCAAGATTAATATTAATTGTACTATTATTAATATTATTTATATTAATTCCTGGAATACGAGTTTGATTTCTACTGTAAATATGTAATGCATCTACGTTAAAAATTTGGTTAGGTTTCTTCATTGCTATCTTATTGATAAATTGTTACTATGGAAACTACTGAAACTTACAATCACTGCTTTCTGGAAACATACGTTGTTTATTTTGTTATGAATTTGTTATGTACATTATAAAATACTTAAATTTTAAGCATTTGTATATCTTATGTCACCCAAATTGAACATAAAGCCTCAAGTCTCGGACGTTTGTGTGGGCTTAGTATTGTTATACTACCATACCTGGATAATTGCCATACTTGTTTTTTATTTATTTATTTTTTTAGGTTAATGGATATGAGATACGTTGATAGTTTGTTACATTCTCTCCTGAAATAATATTATTGTATTTTAAAATTGACAGCAAGTATAAACAAATCATTTTTTGAGCCAGACTCAATTATAATGGATATGCTATGTAGCCTACTTGTTCTCAACTCCCCGTTCGAGGCTACACCGGCCTGAGGGAGGAAAGAGTAGCAAAACGGAGCGGACGTTGTGGAGCAGGGTACCTGGAAGAAATCACTACTCCGCAGAGTTTCAATATTCTACATATTATTTCTACAAAAAAAAAAAAATTCACATTTACCGCTAACGTTTGGGCGTAGAGAAAAATGCAACAGAGTGGCATGAACTACATTTTTAATTCTAAATTCTTCCTACACTATATCGTTTATCTTAGTTTTATTTCTGCCCTTATAGTTTTTCTCTCTTATTATTTTTTTAGTAGGTTATTTTACGACGCTGTATCAACATCTTAGGTTATTTAGCGTCTGAATGAGATGGTGATAATGCCGGTGAAATGAGTCCGGGGTCCAGCACCGAAAGTTACCCAGCATTTGCTCATATTGGGTTGAGGGAAAACCCCGGAAAAAACTCAACCAGGTAACTTGCCCCGACCGGGAATCGAACCCGGGCCACCTGGTTTCGCAGCCAGACGCGCTGACCGTTACTCCACAGGTGTGGACTCTCTCTTATTTATTATTTTCAATCCGATTTCTGTATGTTATTATTTCATTTCATTTCCTCATCCCTTTTTTTTTAAACCATTTTTCGTGTTCTCTTTTCTTTTACTTTTCTTGTTTATTCAATTCTTTCACTTACATTTCTGTTTTATTTTTCTTCCTTAATTCGTCTTACTTTTTCATTCTTTATGTTCGTCTTCCCCTTTTCGTCATTTATCATTTTATATAATTCTCTTCATATTCTCTTTGTTGTTTCCCTTTCCTTTTCCTTTCATAACTTTGCCTTCACAATTTCTCCTTTTCTCTTCTCTGTCTCATTTATGCTTAATTGTTACTTTATTTTTTTTTTTTGTGGTTTCCTTTTCCTGTCCTCCAACGTTTACATCTTAATTCAATTCCACCCTTTCTCTTTTCTTAATTTGCCTTTATTTATCATTTTTCCTGTCCACACCTGTGGAGTAACGGCTAGCGCGTCTGGTCGCGAAACCAGGTGGCCCGGGTTCGATTCCCGATTGGGGCAAGTTACCTGGTTGAGGTTTTTTCCGGGGTTTTCCCTCAATCCAATATGAGCAAATGCTGGGTAACTTTCGGTTTTGGACCCCGGACTCATTTCACCTGCATTATCACCTTCATCTCATTCAGACGCTAAATAACCTAGATGTTGATAAAGCGTCGTAAAAAACCTACTAAATAAATAAATAAATAAATAATCATTTTTCCTTCAATTCTTCTCTTCTGACTTTCCAGTTTATGACTAGTTGCTGCTTCGAGTTTCATTGGTTCATCCATCTTTTCAACTGCCTTCCTTAGTATCTTTTGCCTCTTCTTGGCTTGTACGAAATCGAGAATTTGTCATCATTTCTGCATGTGACTTCCATTTTTGTCTTCCGTAATCTCTGTTTTCTGAAACTATATTGCTAACTTTTAATTTCATTTATTCTCTCCTCTCCTCTCCTCTCCTCTCCTCTCCTCTCCTCTCCTCTCCTCTCCTCTCCAACTCTCCTCACGTCTCGTCTCGTCTCGTCTCCTTCACCTCACCTAACCTCACCTTATACTCACCTCTTCCTTACCTCTCTTCTCTCTCTATCCTCTCTTTTATTCCTCTACTTTCTTCTATTTCTCGCTTCTCTTTTATACAGACTGTATGTATAGACTGAAAATGAAACTCAAATTTACTGGACAAACTTCTACCTCACCGTTGCTCGAGCTTTTTAAAATCCTTTCAAACATTACATAAATTTTGCAATTGAAGTACTACACGTCGATAAAAATCATTTTAATATTTTATGATGTAGGAGGATATTTTAAATTATTAAAGCATAGCTGCGAATACAGCTATGAACGTGAGAGCGTGGGAAAGTCTAGAGGTCAGTAATGGAATACGAAATGTTGTGGGTACAGTGTATAAAATAATCTGCTGGCCACAGGATTCGGGATTACACTACACGGCATACAATCTTAATTCCACTATTAACTGCAGTGTGGCCATTGTGGCTGCGGCTTCTCTTCACATAATGTTAATCCATATCTATATAGCCTACTGTATGCAGAAGTCGACAAAGATACTTTGACCTTTTCTTCGATTCATTAATGGATTTAATACAGTATATTCTTCTAGACAGGTGTTACGGTCTCGACTCTAAAGGCCCATTTACAATGAAAATTGAACATAACCGTAACATAAACACAGAAGTTTGCGCTCAGGCTACCAAATGGGATCAATCACAATGATTCACATAAGCATTGACATAAACATTACTGTAAGACGTTAACATGAAAGTTTGCGAACTCCAAACACAATCGTCGAGCGCTGAAGTATTCGACAGAATAATGAGGAAATGCCGTCGTCGTTATGTTTCCATGGTTACCAAGTATGTTTGCTGTTATTTATTTATTTATTTGTTTATTTATTTATTTACTAGCCGTACCTGTGCGCTCCGCTGTACCCGTTAGAAATAAATATAAAGTAATTACATAATTAAAATAGGACATTTGATCCAGGGAACATTCGTGTTTGATATAAGGATAAATCGTTTATTATGTTACTTAATTTAAATTGTATTTGCATAATTAAAATGCGATCATTTTGATCCAGAGACCACTCATTTGGTCATAAAAATTATTTTAGGAAATACAGGAAACGAATGTACAGAATAGCCTATTAAATTTTTCTGTGCATAAGAAGCTATTTTAATCTTACCTGTCCTCGATTCACTCAGAAGTTACTCTGATAACATTATAGCATTATGTCCATCTACAGAAACTACACTTTCCAATGGTGAATTAATAATTAATTATACAAATCGGTTAATTTAGCTTCCGATATTACTTCATACAAACACAGAAACATTATCTGTAGGCTATCTTTCATAGCTTTCGATTGTTGCTGTCAAGGCCCCTTATAGACGAAGTCATTTGTTTTTTAATTCATTACACGGCCTTAGATGGCAGTTATTTTAATTTTAAAACTCATTTATCTCATTAAATATCAGGCCTATCAAAATGTTTCAAGGAATAAAACTTATCGCAAATTATTTGTAAAGAAACTTTTGTTATGTAACATTTTTCACAAAAATCAATAATAAGTGAGATATTTCGATTTATTTAATTCAGGCCCCCTTATAACCCCCATTTTAAATAAAGCATTTTGAATGCCATATAGCCTAAAATCTAAGTTACAACGAACTTAATGTATATTCTAATTTTCATCGAAATCCGTTCAGCCATTATCGCGTGAAAAGGTAACAAACATACAGACAGACAGACAGACATACAAACAAAAATTTCAAAAAAGCGATTTTCGGTTTCAGGGTGATCAATTATATATGTTAGGACCAATTATTTTTGGAAAATCGAAAATTACCAGAAAAATTTCGGCTACAGATTTATTATTAGTATAGATTTATTTATTTATTTAATCCACTCAACAATGTAATTACAGAGTAGAGAAAAAAATAACAGTAGTAATACATGTAATAATGGTATTTAAAGTTAAACAGTTACAATCCAATACTAAGATATCAAGCAAATATTACATGTAAATCTCGGTAAACAAAAACAAAAGTATTTACAGTATGAAGAAACTTAGATTATGTTAAAGTAATAAAGCCAGTGATGAAATGCAAATAACTAGTCACAGATTAGTAACAACAATACAATAACTGATGAGAGACTAGACCTACGTTAAGTCAGAATTAGGAGTGAGTTAGTAATGATAATTGATATGAAATAATTTAAGAAAGAAGACCAAAAATACAATATCCAAACCAGTTAAGACCTATTTATTAGCAAAATACTTATGGAGTGTTTTGAAGGCTACCGGTATTTATTTCTCTCAAGACTGTGGCTCTATCCTGAAAGATGTCAATATTGCTCAGTTTGTTATAGAAGGAACAGATTCTAAGAAGTATGGAGTACTTATAACAACATGTCCTAGCATAGTTTATATTAAATGTTTTACTGGTCCTACACTTCTCTCTTGGTACATGTTTTGCTATCCTGGACAGTAGATGACTATTTACAGAACTTGTTAATAAATTATGGAGGCATTTTATATCA